>JACEGR010003069.1:0-112968 GCA_014170235.1 Listronotus bonariensis | reverse complement strand
CAATGCTTTTCTCAATAAGCAAATTATTTCGCAGTAAGTCATAATTATACATGCAGGGTGAGACGTTTATTGTATGCATTTTTTACAGAATTGAAAAATTTGACAATTTGGTTTAATTAACCGCTTTACTCCTTCATTATTTTTGTTCAAAAACGTATACCTTATTTAAATCAATGTCTTGGAACGTTTTTATAAAATCTCATTTTAAATCCAGACATACCAACATTTTGTACATGTAAAAAAAATCATTTTTTGAGAAATTAGAATATGGTAAAATTAAAAAAAAAACAGTCTTTATTTGTATTGTAAAGTGTAAAAGGCTTACAAACACCATTTTAAATTTGTTTTCCTACATTTTAATAATTTTCTCAAAAAATTATTTTTTTATTACTTTAAAAATGCTTATATGTCTGAATTTAAAATGCGATTTTATGAAAAACAGTTCAAGATATCGATTTAAATAAGGTATATCTGTTTTGTACAATATTAATGAAGGAATTAAACGGTCAAAGCGAAAAAAATTCGTCTTACCCTGTATAATTATGACTTACTGCGCAATTATTTGCCTATGAAAAAAGTATTGGTATGAGTTTTGTTAAATGCCAAAATATCATTATTATTGTGGCAACCGTTCAATAGTTATGAATAAAATACGTTTTTTTATTATAACTTTAAAGGTCAATAACTTTCTAAGCAAGCGCGATAGAACATTTGTTTATGTAAAGTACTAAAATATTATTTTGGCTTACTCTATCACCCCTATCATTTTTGACCGTACCTTTCCGGACACCTTGTATATTTTTCATTATCCTTGAATTATTTTCTCCAAAATAAAAAAAATATCCACGCTCCAGAATGTTAATATGACGCTTTTTCTTTTTCCAACTTTGTAGCCCTCCGCTTTCTTTACGTCACTCTAAATTGTCAGATTAGTGGAATATATACATACTCGAGGCAATGAACCAAAAAGGTTTTTAGGACAGGACGCATCGGAATGCGGTTTTTTGTATTCGCTTCCAAAAATTATTTGTAAAATGTGTACCTAATTTTTATCTCATATAAACCGGTTGCATTGCTGCAGCCAAAAATGTTTTTAAAAGATGTTTTTTTAAGACGCTCTTCGGACAATTTAATAACTCAGAACTGGCCCAAGTCAGGTACTCGGAGGTTTTTGAGGTCGCTGATCACGATTATAGTTTTCAAATTGATCCCCAGAACACTTGGAGCTCAGGAACGCCGACTAACGTCATCTCTGTAGGACTCTTTCGAAATTAATGCCGAAAAGGAAAGAAACTCAGCGCCCGGGGATTTTTGGATCGCTAAATTCAAATAACGCATCGGCAAACACTCTACAGACACCTGGCGGAAGCCATCTTCGAGAATTTTTCTCACAAAAGTGCCAAAAACAAATCAAAAATCATTGTGGGAATGTTTTGTGTGTTGCTAAATCCAAATTTCATGTCGAAAATGACCTCCTGAGCACCTGGTGTATCGGAACCTAGACCTGAACGTCATCTCCGTGGCATTTTTTACAGAATCGAAAAAGGCGAACCAAAAATCGTTATTAGGGTTCATTTGGACACTAAGCCCCCGAGCACCTGGTGCACCGCAACCTGACGCTGAACGTGGTCTCAGAGGGTTTTACAGACACACTCGAAAAAGATGAACCGAAAAACGTTATGGGGGTATAACTATGTGGAAATGTTAATTTTAGAAAAATTATGTATGGAGAAAAGAAACAGGATGAATACATTTTGGCGAGTTTCTTGTGATTGTGTCTGTAAAACCCTCGGAGACGACGTTCGGGGTCAGCTTGCGGTGCACTAGTTACTCAAGGGATCGTTTTTAACGTGAAATATTGATTTCGTGCCCCAAAGAACCCCCATAACGATTTTAGATACGCCTTTTTCGATTTGGTCAAAAAATCTACGAAGATGACGTTCAGGGCTAGGCTCAGGTGCACCAGGTATTCGAGAGGTCTATTTTGACATTAAATTCGTCTTAAGTGTCCCACAAAACGCCCACTCAATAATTTTCGGGTTCTTTTTGGTACTTACTGTAAGTAAAATTCTCGATGATGATGTCCGCGTTCAAGTTAGGGCGCACCAGGTATCCGTGGGGTATCTACCGATGACATATTTGTGTGTGCCAAATTTCTTTCCTTCGCCGCATGAACTTTGGGTAAGACCCACGGAGATTACGTTCGTCGGCGTTCCTGAGCTCCAAGTGTTGGGAGAGGTGGTGGTCAATTTAAACATCATAATCGTGATCAGCGATCTCAAAAACCCTTGAGTACCCGACTTGGGCCACTTCTGAGTCCTATTAACAAAGTTATTAAATTTTACAAAGGGCGTCTCAAAAATCTTTTTTGAAGACACTTTTGGCTGCAGCAATGCAACTGCCGTCCTGTCCTAAAAAATGCCGAATCTTTGCTTCATTGCCTCGACTAACACTGTTTAGTATGTAATTAGATAAGGTGACCTATCTTCATGTGACGCGCTCGAAAATTTCTGATTGATATATTTTTGTTTTTTACGGCCGGTCCTGTATACGAAGATCATATTGGTGAAGGTACTTAACCGGGTACAAGGTATCCTCTAATATATTAATCTGCCGCGCTGTAGTAAATCCCGTAATACCCCTCTTTCGCTCCCCTACCGTTAGCTCAAGCTGGATTTATAAACTTGGACTTATAAAGTATAATATACCCATTTATAAACGCAGTCGCCGAAATTGGTTTCTTTTTTGACTTGACTAAGTTTTAACTTTTGTCCGTTTTTGTCACTGATCTCGATGGATTGCCAATGTTATAACCTGCGCGAAACAAAAGTTACATTTCATGGGCGAAAAAATCGGTTTGTGCGCAAGCCAGTTGAGAGTAAACGCACCCGGCCCCAAACAAACTATTCGCATTATAGGAAAGATTTTGTTTACAGCGTCCTGGTTTTCTGTTCGTACGGTAATGAGCGTTACGGTCAGACCGCGGACGAAGGGTACGGGGTGCCGGTGTTTGTATTTTGCCACGGCTTTTACTGCCCACTGCGCGAGGTCGTAAAAATCCGAAAAATGCTTCTTGCCACTGCGGATCTAAATGTAGGTTATCTATGGTTTTTGTTCGCTGACATTTCTCATCGACCACTGGGATTCTTTCTGTCAAGAAGTTACAAACTTTGGCGACCAGTGGCGTTGTAAAAAAACAGGCATAGGCGAAGCCATATCCGCGAGGCCTCTTTTGTTGACAAATGGTTGTGGGAAAAATAAAAAGGCCTGTGAGGGTCTTTAGGCGTAGGTGTCGTATCCGCAAAGGTCCTCACCGCTTTAAAGACAACCTTTTGTCCTCTCCGTTATGCGTTTCTAACTAATACACTTAAATTATTTTGTTTATTTTTGACATACCACAAACGGCAGAAACTAAAGTACTCAAAATGTAAGTTTATACTAAAGTATTTTTATGTTTTATTTGTTTTCTGGGAGATTAAATTTAAACAAAATATTATTTGGCTTTTCTCCAGAATAAAATTTAAAAGTTTATTTAACATTTTAAGAAAATTAAAACTTTTATACATTATGAAGAACTATTCTGCTCTTACATAATATAATAAAAGCTATTATTGCTTTAAAAGTATTGTAAGTAACTTAATATTGAATATTTCATTATTTTATTTTTTTAAAGCAATAATAACTTTTATTATATTATGTAAGAGCAGAATAGTTCTTCATAATGTATAAAAGTTTTAATTTTCTTAAAATGTTAAATAAACTTTTAAATTTTATTCTGGAGAAAAGCCAAATAATATTTTGTTTAAATTTAATCTCCCAGAAAACAAATAAAACATAAAAATACTTTATTATATGGCTAAACATTTTTTACTATTCTTTTTATCTGGTTAAGATACCTAATAGGTGTATCTTTTACCAGTTAATTTTTTAAAAGTAATGCCAAACTCTAAAATGTCCATCAGACATTTCATTTTTAATTTTTTCAGTTTTCTAACAAGTTTATAAGTTTTTAAGTAAACTGTTTACCACATTTTTGGTAAACTATTTACCACATTTTTGAGACGCAACCATTGGCCCAGTTCTCGTCTGGCGTCTTGTTAAGATTTTATTTTATTGCATTAAAATGATTTCAACCGAGTGCCAATGAACCTTTGTTTATAGTTTGAAAGCTTTGTATTGTAAGTAACTTAATATTGAATATTTCATTATTTTATTTCTTTTAAAGCAATAATAACTTTTATTACATTATGTAAGAGCAGAATAGTTCTTCATAATGTATAAAAGTTTTAATTTTCTTTAAATGTTAAATAAACTTTTAAATTTTATTCTGGAGAAAAGCTAAATAATATTTTGTTTAAATTTTATATTAAAGTGACATACTTCATTAAAAAAAAACGTGCTATTTGCTTACTTTAAAAAAAATAAAATCAATCATATTTCAACCTCAAAATGAAACTCATACACTGAGAAAAAAATTATTAACTTCTTGGGCGCAACTATTTTTAAATGGTTTATTATGTTGTTGGAAATTCTTCGTTTTTTAGAAACTTCTAAAGCGATTTGGCATCGACTTCACCATTTTATTACAATATTCTGAAACTAATACACCTAAATTATTTTGTTTATTTTCTGACATATCACAAACGGCAGAAACTAAAGTACTCAAAATGTAAGTTTATACTAAAGTGACATACTTCATTAAAAAAAAACGTGCTATTTGCTTACTTTAAAACAAAATAAAATTAATCATATTTTAACCTCAAAATGAAACTCATACACTGCGAAAAAAGTGTATTGACTTCTTGGCCGCAACTACTTTTAAATGGTTTATGTTGTTAGAAATTCTTTGTTTTTTAGAAACTTCTAAAAGCGATTTGGCAATCGACTTCACCATTTTATTACAATATTCTGAAACTAATACACCTAAATTATTTTGTTTATTTTCTGACATATCACAAACGGTAAAAACTAAAGTACTCAAAATGTAAGTTTATATTAAAGTGATTAAAAAAACATGGTATTTGCTTACTTAAAAAAAAACAAAATTAATCATATTTTAACCTCAAAATGAAACTCATACACTGCGAAAAAAGTGTATTGACTTCTTGGCCGCAACTACTTTTAAATGGTTTATGTTGTTGGAAATTCTTTGTTTTTTAGAAACTTCTAAAAGCGATTTGGCATCGACTTCACCATTTTATTACAATATTCTGAAACTAATACACCTAAATTATTTTGTTTATTTTCTAACATATCACAAACGGCAGAAAATAAAGTACTCAAAATGTAAGTTTATACTAAAGTGACATACTTCATTAAAAAAACCGTGCTATTTGCTTACTTTAAAAAAAATAAAATCAATCATATTTCAACCTCAAAATGAAACTCATACACTGAGAAAAACAATTATTAACTTCTTGGGCGCAACTACTTTTAAATGGTTTATTATGTTGTTGGAAATTCTTCGTTTTTTAGAAACTTCTAAAAGCGATTTGGCATCGACTTCACCATTTTATTACAATATTCTGAAACTAATACACCTAAATTATTTTGTTTATTTTCTGACATATCACAAACGGCAAAAACTAAAGTACTCAAAATGTAAGTTTATACTAAAGTAACATACTTCATTAAAAAAAACATGCTATTTGCTTACTTAAAAAACAAAGTTAATCATATTTTAACCTCAAAATGAAACTCATACACTGCGAAAAAAGTTTATTGACTTCTTAGGCGCAACTACTTTTAAATGGTTTATTATGTTGTTGGAAATCCTTCGTTTTTAGAAACTTCTAAAAGCGATTTGGCATCGACTTCACCAATGTATTACAATATTTCGGTGATATTATGGATCATTCTTCAGTTAGGGCAGCTTTAATTTAATCTTTGTTTAAAATTTCATATTTCGCAACTTTAATTTATAATTATCTTTATAAATTTTTAATTAAATTAAAGCCATACTTCGTGGACATAGGCCAATAACGCTAGGATAATAATAAACCCACCAGTTCCGTATTTTTTTTGCCTTATGTTTTTGGATCATCATCTTTAAATGATCTTCCTATTTTAAATTTCTCAGCCATTTGTTTTAAAATATAGAAATACCTGTTTGGATCCATATTACCTTAAGTAAATTTTAAATAGCCTGCTCCTCCTGCACAAAAACACTCCATACCATAACGAATCTTATTTTAAATTTAACAGCAAAGCCCATTTTTTTTTTGCTACTTTATGATTCCTTGGGTCTTATCACACCTAGTGTCGTCAATTTAAACCAAAAATGTTAAATTTTCTTTTATTACCAAAAATAACCGCATACTAGAACTTAAAATCTTTTTCTTAAATTTTTTTGGCAAAATGCAAACGCATTTGTTTATTTACCTTTTTAACGCATGGTTTTTCCTAACTACTCTGCTGTTAAGTTGCTATTTTTTGTACAAGTTACGTTGTGTTAAGCCTAAGTAAGAAAGTGGATATGTAGAAAACTACCTGATTTAAACAATTTGGTGTTAGTATTATAAGCAAAGTAAAAAAGTGTATTAGTTTTATTTTGAGGTCAAGAATATATTTTTGCTTTTTTCCAAAACAAAAACATTTTTTTTTTTATTAATTTTTCAATTAGAAAATATTTGAATTGGTACATAAAAAACAATTTATAGTTTAGGTACATTTCTGTTTATACCATAAATAATAATTATTAAATAATCTTAAGTGTATGAGTTTCACCTTGACCCACTGTATGTCTTATAAGACATACAGTGGCCTTACGTGAGCCACTTTTTGAAGTTGATATGGGCCGCAAAAAGTGGTTGGTGTGTCGCCAGCTTGTAGTTCCGTTTCCTAAAATGTTACTCCTTTTTACATGGGTGTTTGACAACCACAATTAAACTTCTGTCATTGTACTATCGAACCACTGTTTGTGGCCCATATCAACTTCAAAAAGTATACCGTGGAAACGCGGCCTAAGAGTTATAGCTTGTCTAATAGACTAGTTGACACCCGGTACAAAAATTAAATTCTTATTTTTTTAATTTCAAATTTATAGATAGAAATAGTTGCAGATAATGGATATTTTGAAATATTTGAAGAATTGCTGAAAAAATACAAACTTAGGGAAATCCCAAAAGGAATATTGGCGCGAATATTAAGATACGTCGACCGAATATATTACGACAATAAGAAATGTTACAAGTGTTTCATTGACAAACTGAAAGATAATAATGACGATCCCAATGAAGTGTCGTTAAAAGTAAATGAAACATATGACGGAGATGACAGTATGAATACACCACTCATGTATGCAATAAAGTAAGTTAACACAAGCAGCAAGCTGACGTCATTATGACGTAATTTTTAATCATTTTTGGTCATAGGACGTCATCAGACCAAAATTAAGACGTCATTTTAATGACGTCTGTTTAGAAACGTCTTTTCGACGTTATTTTTTCGTCATACTAGCTCATAAAAATCTAATGACGTCATGTTTAGAAAACCAGCCAGAAAAATTTTGTGATATTATATGATTCGTGTCAAAATCCAACCGAAATATCATGACAAAAAATAAGACTAATAATTTTACAAATTTAAAATAGGGAAAAACTCTACCGATAGATGGCGTAATGGACAATAAACTACTAAGTTTATTCAACATCTTCGCAACTTTTTATCGCCTACACCGTACCAATGAGACCAAAATAGTACGAGACCGGTCTGCGATTGGAAGCTTTGAAAAAAATATCTTCGGCTAGTTTAAAGATTTGCATCTCCAGGTTGAACATTGCGCCGAAAGTTGCGTCAGTGCAAGGAAATTGCAAGCAGTAAGGAGTTTTTTTCTATTTCAATTTTCAAATAAAATATCGAATCATTTTAGCTTTTAAAAAAAAGTATATGCGTCAATTTTTCGTCACCTTAAAGACGGGATGTCTTCTGTCTGTGACTTAGGGAGGTCAATTTAGCGTCATTTTGTCGTCATGTTATGTCGTCTTTGCTGACCAAATGTGACCAAAAATGACTAAAAAGAGACGTCAATAAGACGTCAGCTTGCTGCTTGGGTACATATACTTTGGTTTTAGTAACAGGCCGTACGCAGAAAGTGATTTGTGGGGGGTAACAAAAAAAAACGGTTTTACAGGCGTCATCTTCAGCAAACCACCCATCTTTAAAAGGAATTTTTGGAATTTGGCCCCATTGCCGCCCCCTGCGTACGGCTCTGTTTAGTAACACTGGCTGTTTGTAATCGAGAAGTCTGTGGCGCTACTCTACCGGAAAAAATAATAAACATACAATATATACTTCAGGGTGTTCATTTAAAAACTTACCACTTAATTTATCTGCAAAAAGAAACAGATCTGAGAAAATCGCCGAAACACGTCAAGATATTTATTGAGGGGGAACGTTTTTTACAAAAAATTGGACAGTGCCCCTTTAATACCTTAACCCCCAGGGCTACCACCCCAAAATTCTTAAATGAGAATGATGGTCGAGTAATACATCATTTTAAAGCTCCTGACGAGTACTTTATAAACCTAAAATATAAAGTTAATATCTTCACCTACTACAAAATGACGGTACTTTAAAAATTATCCAAATACCTAATTGGGATGGCCGTATTTCTGAAACTAACACCATCTAGCATATATTTCCAAAACTGAAGATATATACCTTATCTTCCTTTTTCTTGTAGCTACGCTGCTACCTCCTTGCAGCTACGCTACGCAACATATTTTTTTCCCCATCTTCGTCATTTCACACACATTTCTTCTTCTCGGGGAACGGGACGCCTTACCATATATATGGCATTTTCTTCCACAAATACACTGGAGGGGTAGGAAGGGCGTACCATGAGCGACTTTTCCTATCGCTTCACAAAGGGCACTGGAACTGGGGCGGCACAGCTTACTCATAACCGACGTTTCACAAAGGTCACTGGGAACGGGGGCGCCTCCACCATATGTGACGTTGAAATTTTGGAATTACATATATATAGGTCTACTTTACGTCACTTGGGCAAATGTACCATATGGAACTATCTTCTTGGGACCATGAGACCGGTGGACCATCACAACTAACTTTGCATTTTTTAAAAACCAACTTAACTTATTTGACTAATTAAATTTAGTACGGGCATACCTCCCACTAGGAGTAGCCCGTACGGGGCTTAACTAAAACTTTAACTTTATGCTTGACTTTACTAACTACTTCTTATCTGATAAACAATCCCCTTTAATTTCTTCTCTCTTCTTTAAATATCAAATTTTCCAGTATTTGTTTTGCATTTCTAGGCAACTCAGCTTGTTTAATGTTTTTGTTTTATTATTATAAGAGTAACCTAGAAAATTGTTTGATTTATACTTTTAAACCTTGACACCTCACGTATTGTTTTATGTACCAAATTTCCCAATGTTAAGATTTAGGCCCTCTAGAATGCAAATTAAGAGTTAAAAGTAGCTAAATCAGTGTTATTGCACTTGGAATTTCATTTTCTATTCAAAAAGGTAAAAGCATTCCGGGTATCTCAGTTAAAATAAGAAAGTTAAGGTAGATTCCGGCTAAACCGAAAGTGGGAGAAAAATCGTTGAAAAAATTAACAATTATCTGATATACGTATGTACCAAATTTTATTTCATTATTTAAAAATATAGTTATAGGGGTGAACCACCGGCTAGGGACACAGGTATTTAGGGTAAATTTTCTCGGAAACTACTAAACTGATTTTAAATAACCAAAAAGTATTAAGGAGAAAATTTTAAACCCATTAGATGAGGTATCACTTGACCCCGTTCTGTGGGGGCGAAGGGATAACCCTGAAGAAGTAAATTTTAAAAACAAAAATGTGTCCCACTAAAAATTTAGACTGACATGGTTCATGCAAAGCCCATGTTCTAATAGTGTGTAATGTTTAATATTGTTAAAGGTATGGTGATGAAAATATTGTCCTGGATCTACTTGGCCTTGGAGCTCTGCTGGGGACAAAAATACAAATAAAGATATGCCCGTTGAAAAATACAACCGGAAGTATTAAAGAAGCATCTTAATCAATGCATAGATATTAAAAGATACAAGGAAGTAGCACTGAATTTGTTGAAATTAATTATCAAACCTTAATACCACCAAATGTACAAGCTAATTTTATAGAAAAAAACGAAGAAAGTGGTGAAAACGGAGCGGCTGAAATGATGGGTTTTATACAACCAAATGTACAACCTAATTTTATTGATAATTGTATTATAAATGTCGTCCCAGAAGAACACATCAACAAAAATCACAGGAAATTGGTGGCTGAAACGGAGGTTACGTATAAAATGTTTTTAAAATTTACAATATACAGGGTGTTGGTACACAGAAAAACCCTTTTAAAACCTTTTTAGGTGGGTTCCTTTTGACTAGTCCACCACCAATACTAATACCGCCATACCTATATGGAAACGGCGCTGTAACCCAGCCTGTCAATTTTGACATGATTTGGGTGTCAGACTGGGAGAAAGGGAACACTTTTTTGTCGGACTAGTTCACCACAATGTTTTACATGCAATTTTTTAACACTGTGCCAAAAGAGTTATGGTTACAGTCACGAAACCATACGGATAATAGCGATATGTTTCTGGTATTGGACTCAGCGGGTTTCGTGACTGTAAACCTTACCATTTTTGGCACAATGTTTAAAAATTGCATACAAAACATTGCGGTAAACTTCTCCAACAAAATCTGTGACGCGTTCGCCCTGTCCGACACCCAAAACATGTCAAAATTGACAGGCTGTGTTAAAGCACCGTTTCCTTATATGGCGGTATGAATATTCGCGGTAGAGTCGTCAAAACGAACCTCTCTAGATAGGTTTTAAAATGGTTATAATAATGAAGTTCATTTCATTTCTTGCCCAGTCACTTAAAACCCCATTAGACATAATTTTATGTAAAGCCATTTATTCTTTGCATGCACTAAACAACTTAAACGCAAATGTCTCGAAAGCAGTTACTTAGGGAGATTTTTTTTACAAAGTAACCTTTTGTGTGTAAAAATGATATGCTAGTTTACTGATTAATATTATGGCAGAAACAGGGAAGCACAAAAAGTTGCGACGTGTAAAGGAAAATCAAAGTAGTATAGGTAGATCCTCTAGTTGCCACTTAAACATGGGTATTTTTGGTTAAATCCGAGGTTAAATCATAATATTTCGGCAATAATAACGTTAGGTCTAGGCTTAGGCTAATCATCTTATAAAATAAAAAGTATCCTTAAAGATCAAGTGACAATTCAAGGTGACACATATCCTTAAAGCTAAAATCACAACTTGTTTAAAGGTATTTTTTCTTTTTTAGGTTATATTTGCCATGAGCAAAAGGGAAGAATACAAGCATCTGTTGAATCATCCAGTTATAGTCATCTTTCTTTACATGAAATGGCTGCAAATGCAATGGCTTTTCTGGACAAACTTGGGATTTTACATAACATTTGCTGTTTCTCTTGCATTTTATATTTTTACTGAATATGCCTTTTTATCAAAAAGAAGAAAAGCATACAGCCCTTAAGATTTGTGTTCATATATCCTATGCTGTGCTGTTTTTTACATTAATCGTGCTAATCCTAAGAGAAGTGTTTCAGCTATGGGTACTAAAACTAAAGTACTTCAAAAATTTTGCAAACTTTATGGAAATTATTTTAATTTTATTTACATCAGCAATAGTCTTCGGGAATATTTCGTCAAATGAACTAAGAAAAGAACTCTCTGCCGCCTCCATCCTGTTGGCAGCCTTTAACCTTGTTCTAATGTTAGGAAATCAGCCATACTTTTCGACCAATGTGGTGATGCTGAAAACGGTGTCATTTAATTTTTTCAGATTTTTCTTATGGTACTCACTGCTTATTATTGCTTTTGCATTCAGTTTTTATCTTCTTTTACAACTAACTCTCTGAAACCTGATCTAAAGAAAGAACTAGAAAACAATAGTTCCTGTCTTAATGATACGGATGATACGTCATTCGAGAATCCAGGCACTTCAGTTTTTAAAACCATCATAATGTTAACAGGGGAATTTGACTCAGGCAGCATAAATTTTAACACATTTCCTGTTACAGGCAGACTTATTTTTTCTTTATTTATTTTTATGATTGCTATTATTTTACTTAATCTACTTAATGGTTTGGCAGTAAGTGATACACAAAAGATAATTGATGACTCTGAATTGGTAGGACATATTACCAGAACGAAATATTTAAGATATGTAGAAACTGTTATAGTACGAAACTATTCACCAGATTACCTTTTCGAAAAACTCAATAATATTTATTGTTGTTTACCAATCTGGAAGAAGTGTAAGCTAGGTAAAAAGAATTTAGCCAGTCTATTTTCAAATAATCTTAGCTGTAAAATTGCAATTCTTTCCAATAACAACCAGGTAATCGAATTGTGTTCAAACCACAGAACTGGTTTAAACTCAAACATGGTAAGAAGAAACAGTTTTGTTTCTTCTTCTAATATTTATTTAGATCAAGATATGGTTAGAAAAACAATTGAATTTATAAAAGCAAGAAGATATCAAGAAAGTTGTAGCGAAAAAAGATATATCCAAAAGCTTCAACAAGACCTTGAAGACATAAAAAGAAGTTTGTCCATTATTAGTGGATCTGGTTTTTGTAAAGAACACAATAATTGTTCGTCACAAGAAGAAAGGAAAAATATAAACGATAACCCTGTAGTTTAGGTACAATATAAAAAAAGGAACTACTTTGTTGTTTAGCTGTGAGAAATTTATCCGGTTGCAGTTGCTAACCTTAAAAAAATAGGACAGACTTAAATCAATAATTTAGGATATTTAAGGTAAACAAAATTGATGGCAAATGTTAAATAAAGTACCTAGATAATTTATTTTATGTATTAAAAATTAAATTTTAATTTGAGACGCTTTAAATTAAATTTAATTAATAAAATAATAAAACCTTAAATAATTTTGTTCCTATGGCCCTTAAAAATATGCAGGGTTTCTTTCTTTATCAGGAAGATAAATTTTCTTTTAGGGTGTTAGTAAATTGGTTCCCTGATTAGAAGAAGGGTGAGTGGTGATAAAGACATTAATATTAATATGTAAATCGGTTCCCGAACCCCAGAAAGGTCGTAGGTATTTTGGTTCCTTGTAATAAGTAGGTAGACGGCTCGGACTCGATTTCCTTATCAGCAATTTTGCATTTTTTGCTGTAACATGTGTGTTGCGTAACTACATAATCAGCTTGTGTTTCATTTTCGCTATGAGTGAAGAAGAAAAGTAGTTCTGGTTAGTTTAATTTTTAAACACTCACACTACCCTCTTTTATTACTTACTATTCGTACATATTCGAAGGCGGTCAGCTACCGTAAACAAAGCGTAAACATATTGGGAACCAATTTTCCTAATATTTGTAATTCGGGAACCAATTTACATGTGCTCCCTTTTTTACAACAGTACATAACATAAAGTGTTAAGAAAAGGAACAACACTTTGCATGCCGACCAAAATTTATTTTAATATGAATTTAAGCAATTTAACAGTACACGCGACATTAACTTACCTAAAAGCATAAGCCGTGAATTCCGCCATTACTTCTTTAAGTTATGTGTTACTAAATTTAAAATTTATTATTTTGCGAATAAATCTAATAAAAATTATTGACGCTTAATATTAACAATAACAATGAGCTTGGTTGACTGAAATTGAAATTATAAAATTTAAAGGGTCGAACCAAAGCTGGTGGTTGGCAATAACACTGCCAAATCAATTTTTTTTTAAAGTTTGACTACCTGTATCTTTAAAAATGCATTTTCGCACCTATTTTTTAAAATCTTCTTTCCATAAAACTAGCTCAAAAATATGTTTTTTAACCGCAATAAGGAAACACCCTGTATGCAAAATTTTGGGGTAAAAAACTGTAATTAGAAAACGTAGCGTTTATTTCATAAACCTTGACACAATCAATGCGAAAATACAAATTGAAAAACATAGAATATGAAAAATTATAATATCACATTAAAAATATAAAAAAGTTTAAAATAAATTAACCTGATGAGCCACCAATAATCCTTTCTCCTGTGTAGGACGAATTAAAATTTAATCTGCAAAAAACATTTTAAAAATTAGATAATCCAGAAAACTACTGGAAAGTGATCTCACCAACTTTGTCAGACTTTAAATGAACCTCTTTTATTGGGTAAAGCAAATTCTACTTTATTTTTCGGATTTGTTACAGCAAATGAGTTTGCATAGTCCAATTGGAGACTAAAAGGAAAAAATAGAAATAGGGATGGTATGGATAAGGACGTGAAAAGGAAGGCAAATGATTTGTCGTAAATTTAATACTTACCAAGTTAATCTTAGCTATAATATATTTAGAAAAGTGGTCAAAAAGATTGCTGGTATACTTAGTTTACCCTAAAGAAACCCTTATGAAGCGTTTAAACGTGCATGGAATTAGTGCCGCAAATCATTTTTTACACGCCAGTCCACAAATCACTGCAAATGTAAACTTCTACTGGCGCGCCAGTATTGGTCCGTAAGCCAGCAACAGATTTTTATGAACAATTTCCTCTCAGTCCATAACTTGTAAAATGTTTAAGTAGAGTTGTACCAATTCAGAGCACCAGCAGACAAATATTCCACCAAGATATAGCCAACTGACTTCTTTATTTATTACGAGTAATAAATAGATTATCAGCTGCTAAAATTTTCAGTTTAGAGGAAGTCACTGAAAACAGTTATTTTTTTCATGTTCGTGTGACCAGCTGACGCATAATCCACCACTGTATAATCAGCTGATTATTTTTTTCTTAAAAATATTAAGCCATCTATAACTTGATAAATTTTGAATCGGGAAGAAATTACTAAAAATATATATTTTTTTTACGTGCGTAAGCGGACTACTCACGATCACAACAATACATGTACAACTCTGCTGAAGCATTATACGAGTTATTGACTGAGAAGAAATAACTGATCAAATTTGCGCCTGACTTACGGTCTATATATCCATGCGTGCATAAATGTCGAAAGTTAAATGCGTTTTTCATGCGCTAAAATATTTTGTTTTACCCATCTATTATTGATCTGTAATACCTTAGAAACGGAATATGTTATGGTAGCAATAATACCTGCTATCACACCTAGGGCATTATAAGCGGGCATTATGATAATGCCCACTTATAATGCCCTAATGCGCTAATATGGAAATTTTATTGCTTATCCAATTTTATTTCTCTCACAAACATATCTATTGAAATAAAATCAATAACTTACCAGTTCCTGAAAATATGCCATTAAAACGGTTTCGGTTATTTGAAGAATTGCGTTCGCATCTTTCCAAATATCAAATATGCCATACTCCCGATCATACTGTTGCCTTGATTTAACTGGCAAAAGATTTTCGATCGCTTTTATGGCCTTTTCTCTTATATTTTGTGGAATTTCTTCCATTTTGAGCAAATCGTTAAATAAAAATGCCAAGTGACTAACTGATAGAAACATCAAAGTCAAACCTAACACCAGTCATTATCTACTTACGTATACAGGTACAGGTGCAACTTATTTTTTATATTGCGAATAAATAATGTAATTAGTCATTGAAAAACTCTTTTTGGGTAAAACATAAAGCATTAGTATGCACCACGAGCTTATTGGACTATAATGCCCATCAGGTCGAAATCTAGCCCTCGGGCTATTTCGACCTTCAGAGCATTATAGTCCTAGTAACGCCCTTGATACATAAATAGCTATATTGCAACGTAAACATAAACTTACGAAGCGATTCGCCAATTATAATCCAGTTTTCAAAAACTTTAAATCGAATATTTGCCGAGTTGTAAATTTCAAATAAAAAATGAGTAAAAAGTGGAGTTTTTAGGAATTATCACATTTTTCGAGGTTTATGAACAAAACTCGTGCTTATGGGACGTGCATCCTAAGGTTGCGTTCATATTGACAAAACATTATTTTAGTTATTTTCTCGGTTTCTTTCGAATTGAAAATGATGAATTCGGTGACAAAACAGTTGTAACTTATGGAAGATCCATGGCTACGATGGTTAATTAGAAAAAAAATATAAAGGCGTTCATGCGGCCTAATAGAGTCACTTATAGCAAATTTCACCATCTCTATTGCCAATTTCGTGGTGATCCAGTACGTTTTTGCCAGTTTTTAAATAAATAAAATAACATTAATATGTTAAAATAATAAAATACCTTACCTATGTTTTTGTTTAATTACACCGGCACACAAAAAAGTTTTTTGTGTAGTGGACGCGACCTATCTACGGGTATATTTTTTGATCCTATGAATTCGAATTTCAAGTCGGTTTATGCCGTACGGGTCCCAATTTCGACTAAATCGCAAAAACCGTAAAAAATGGTGCAAATCTTTAATTCCTACCGTTTTTTGCAATTTATTCCAAATTGGAGGGTGTACGGCCTTACCTGATTTAAAATTCGGATTCAGTGGGTCAAAAACATACCCCTAGATAGGTCGCGTCTAGTGTACAAATTTTTTTGTTTATATATGGATGCACTGGTGCACAATTTTTTTTGTATAGTGGACGCGACCTATCTACAGGCATGTTTTTTGACCCGCTGAATCCGAATTTTAAGTCAGTTTAGGCCGTACTGGTCCCAATTCAAAATAAATTGCAAAAATTTGTAGGAATTAGAGAAAATTTACATCATTTTTTACGTTTTTTGCAATTTACTCGAAATTGGGATCCGTACGGCCTAAACTGATTTGAAATTCGGATTCAGAGGGTCAAAAACATACCCGTAGATAGGTCGCGTCCGGTGCACAAAACACTTTTTTTTTTGTGTGCTTATTTTACCTGGAACTCCTACGGATGCGATTTTTCCCCTAATTTCGCAACAATTTGCCTGTCTTTGTAAAACCCATGTCTATCATTCCAGAGAGCTGGTCTTGTTTGTATCTCAGAAATTAATAATTCACGATTAATTATTTTAGTCTGAGAAGAAATTGTAATTTTTCCGTACCTTGCTATGCACTAAATTCGGTGTACCACTGGCGCGATGCCGCTTAAAAAATGAAAAGACGGAATATCGAGCGGCACGTGCTTTATACTACGTATGACAGAGATTTTCGGGAAAACTCAACGATCCAGGATTTGATATTTCAGATGTAAGGCTAAATTTTATGAACCACAACTGAAACTGGCAAGCAAAAATACTATTTCTCTACATGCAACGTGTAAACGTTTTCTGGCGCGAAAGTTAAACTGGCGTTGGTAATGGCGCCACTAATTCCATGCAAGCCATAAAACCTTTGAGCAGGAATTCGTAGTATTAGCATAGTATCTCCTTGTCTAAGACTAAACTCTGTCTAAGTTACATGCTCAAAATGGTAAACCGTGATCTACGCATGATATCAGGTTTTCTGTACAGTTATTAGGTAAAATGTGATGCTTTAGGTTTTTAATTATGTTTTATTGCCTTTTAACAAATTGTTGCACAGCAAACGCGATATTTCGCGTTAATCACGGTTTAAAATTTTGCATATGTAACTTAAACAGTGTGTGTGGTGTATACAAACCCATAATTAGTACTACCGTAAAAATTGGACACCAATAAACACAACATTTCAGAAACATGCCGTCAAATAAACACTTGCCGGCCATGGTCCAAAAATAAAAGAGTAAATAAAACCTATCCAATAGTATGTGCCGCGCACTCTCCCGAATTCCCCAATAATGTTTGGCGCCAGGAGGTCTATTCTCAAATCTTGAATACATCGTCTCGAATGCAACATCAAGGCGCAAAACTCACTTCTCGTCTGTGTAACTCAACTTTTGTATCGGAGACTCTTTGTTCGACCTCCGAACAGTGCGGACGTTCCGTAGCTACATAGCTTTTCCCAATGTGGCGGTTTGATGTGCTGTACGGGCGTTTAAAGATTTACGCTAAATTGAAGGCATCTTTCTTCTGGAGCTAAAGGCTGTTAGCGTCAGTTTTGAATGTGTCCGGTTATACGCAATACCAGTAGCAGTTCTTGGTTTGACAGCTGTCAATTTATGCATTGCAAGTATTATTATGCATGTTTTGGATTTTTTAGGAGCTACGAGCTCGATTATCCAGATTTTCCACCGACGAAGTCCTGGAGAGCATAATCCGAAAGGGGAGAGCTGACGAATTGGACAAGAGCAAAAAATAAAAATAAATAAAAAAATTGTATCGCGCAACTGGTAACCTTTAGCCGTCCACTTCTTTACATCGGTGGTTCTTTCAGACGATTAAGATAAAAAAATAAAGCTTTTAAAAATTATTATTTTTTTATTTACGTCAAAATTATTCTCTGTCGTTTTGCATCGAACATCATGTATGACCTTTGTTTGCTATAAATTTAAATAATAAGTTTTAAATTTAGTAAAGGAAAACCAAGTTTTTTTTTCTCCATGCCGTTTTAAAGTTAGGTTTTTAGATTTTATTTTCTAACTATTAAAAAAAAAAAAGGTTGCATTTCTAGTGAGTTACGCCTCCTTACGTAGTTTGCCAAGGTTTTATGGCTCAGAATGAAGTGCTTAGCAAACGCAATATAAAATACATACCTGTATAATAAATTAAAAAGTCTATCATGTTCGCTGGTGTCTCTATTCAGATCATTAATTTGACCTAGCAACGTCCTTATGGCCTTTAAAAACCTGGTATCGTAGTGGGATATTTTGTCCTTAAAATTTAAGTTTGGTTCATTTTCCTGTAAACCTGGTTGAAGAGGGACTTCATTCTGCAAGTAGAAAAAAACTTAATATAATTAATATTTTCGAGAACACTAGCTTGTCAAATAGACTGGGGAAATTACCATGATTATTCTTAGGAAAAAACTGGTTAACAAAATTAATACAAAAAATGGTAATAACAAAGTGGGATGATTTAAATCGACATATTTGAAGTAGAAAGTCTAATAATATAAATTTCAATAAGTCAAAACACATGAACTACAACATTAATATTTAAAAACCCTGCTAAAAATATGGGTCTTTCATTAGGTACTTCGTTTAACTGAAAAATGATCTTTTAATTACTTAAAATTACGAATTTAAATATGAATAAGGACATGCAATATAAAAGATATTATAAAAATCCTAGCATTCATTAGAACATACCGATAGTTTTTATTTATATCATTATTTATTTCAGTTATTTTATTAAATAAAAATAGCATGTTCACATGCGGTTTGTTCTATTGATTTGCTTTATTTTTTCACAATGATATTAGCCCCTGGGCCAGTAATAAAATTCACTTCATGATAACAAGACTTTTAAAACCTTTTTAGAGGGGTTCCTTTTGACTAGTGTACCACGAATATTCATACCACCAAATATATAAGCGGCGCGTTAACCCAGCATGTCAATGTCAAATGTTTCGGCTGTCGGACCGGGCAAACTCGTCACTTTTTTGTCGGACAAGTTTACCATAATGTTTTACATGCATTTTTAAACATTGTCCCTAAACAGTCACGAAACCATAAAACTGTAACTGTATTCCTTACGATTTTTGGCACAATGTTTAAGAATTGCATGGCAAAACATTGTGGTAAACTTGTCCGACAAAAAAAGTAACGCGTTTCAACGATCCGACACCCAAAACATTTGACATCGACAGCCTGGGTTAACGCACCGCTTCCATATATGGCAGTATGAATATTCGTGGTAGACTCGTTAAAACGAACCCTCCTATAAAAGTTTTAAAAGTGTTATTATCCTGAATTTTAATACGGACCTAGGGACTATAACAGGGTGAATTTTATTTCATGGCTAAAAATACAGGGTATGATTCCTTATCTTATTTTAGAAAGAAAAGTTCCTATAAACATATGTCCTAAACCTCTTAACTGTGGAGATACAAAGTGTTAAAATTTCAAAGAAAAAAATCTATTTTTTTAAATATCCTAAATATTTTTGACCCAATTTTGTATATTGCATATGTTTAGAACATGAAAGAAGCTTTGCGCGATCTTTTTCTTTTAAAAATTAGGTTTTATAATTTTTAATTAGCAATTATGTAACAAAAATAATAAATACTTATTTAAATATGGTTTATATCCAGTATAACAGTTTTTACTAAAATAAGTGTTATCGAAATTTTTTGTTTTTTTTAAAAATTTAACACCTTGTATCTCAAAAGTTAAGACGTTTAGGACATATATGTTCATATGCACTTTTCTTCCTAAAATAAGCTATGGAATCATACCCTGTATTTTTAGCTATCAATTAAATTACACCCAGTATATGTTTCACGAACGGTCACAATGACAATAAAGTAAAAAATAAAGCATCAAGCAGATTAAGCACTTAAAATACCTGTGTAAAAGATTCATAAAGTGAATTTGGCAAAGAACCCAACTCTGCTTCCACAAAATAGCGCTGCATCCGCTGCGTTAGGTGTAAAAGTAAAAAAATATATATTATGAGTATTATAGAGGTAAACTAAATTACGTTAATGCTGTACTAAAGCTATTACCAATTTTAATATTGATTAAATAAAATTATAATAAGAATAACTTAACTATTGTGAAAACTGTCTATTGTTAAACCAAATATACAATCAAGAGACATAAAAATAAAAATAATAAAACAATATCTTTCATAAATTTTAAGCGAATAACCAATCAAAAATTGGGATTTACCAATCCGTTGTGTTGACGTTTAATTCATGTATTATACGTCGAAGTTGTCATCAACTATTACCGCGGTTATAATTGGTTGAACGCCTAATATTGATGTTTGTTAAAAGAATGCTAGATCCTACATAAAAAAATCAATAAATTGCTAAATTCTACTAGTGATAATGTTGCTTGCGTTTCAAAAGTAAATGCAAATTTAGCAGTTATTATACATACAGTGAGGACCTAAAGTCCGTCTCATTACTACTTCTAATATTTGATCCGTCCGGTATATTCTAATAAAATTTGGAACGATAGTATCTGAGCCCAGTCTGCATATTTTGACCTATCAATTAAAACTTTAATTGTCAATGTGCAAGCTGGGTGCCCTTCTGGATTATTTTTGTAAATATAAAGGAGGTTCTTGTGGCCCATCATTTTAAAGTTACTGACAAGTACTTTGTAACTCCACAATTTAAAGTCAATACCTTTACCTACTATAAAACGGTGGTAATTTAATAATTTTTTATTTATTTGGTACTTTACAGAGATTAACTCTAAATGGTACAAGTAAAATTATAAATACAAAACATATGCAAAACACCAGAGAGAAAGTCAGGAAAATGTCTAAGAAATTCACAGATGCTTCTTAATGTGTCAATAGTATCTGTTGTAGTTTGCGACCATTCTACTACAAAACGCCGTGAAGCCGTAATTGGTGCGGTGACTGTCTTCATGGAAGAGTCGTAGTAATCTAGTCTGGCGTGCAGCAGCGCGGATTCCGACTTGTTCTAGAAGTCAACTGCAGGATATCAAACCATTCATCAACTTAAACAAAAACAGTAGTAGATGATCTCTTCGACGCTCCTCTAAGGATTTCAGACCGCAGTGTTGCAACCTAATCTCGTAGCTGAGATCCTGATATGGGAAATTATGTTTAAAAAGCAGATACTTTACAAATCTTTTCTAAACTCTTTTCACTCTATCTTTGTGGCAGTTATAATGTGGCATCCAGATAACGCTGCAATAATCCAGTATACTTCGCACTAGATAGTTATATAGAGCCTGAATAGCTCTTGTATCGGTAATGTGTTTAGCGGTTCTTTTGATAAAGCCTAGCATCCTAAGGCTCCTTGATACCACACTGTCGATATGCAAGCTAAATGTTAGATTTGTATCGAAGATTACCCCAAGATCTCTATATGAAGGCACAATTTCCAATATTTCATTATTTATTGAATACTCTGGATTCCGAGGGACGCGTTGTTTATGAAATGTCATAGCGTTGCACTTTGTTACGTTGAGGTCGAGCAAATTAGTAGAGCACCATGAAACAAAACGCGTGTGTAAAGTTTTAGGTCGTCAGCGTATAACAAATATTGGGCGTCCAAGAAGCATTCAGCAATGTCGTTGATGAACAGGGAAAACAGTACAGGACCCAAATGAGATCCTTGGGGAGCTCCGGATGTTACCCTAATTTCTTGGGATTCAGCGCCTCCCACAATAACAATTTGAGTTCTGTCATTTAAATATGACGCAATCCATCTCAACATTGATTCCGATATGCCGATAGCAGATAATTTCTTGATAAGCAGTGCGTGACAGACGCTATCAAATGCCTTAGATATGTCAGTGTATACAACATCCATCTGATGTCCAGATTCTACAGAGTTGAACAGAAATTGCTGATATACGGCCAAGTTTGTTGCGGTGGATCGGTACTTGTAAAATCCGGAATACTTTCTTTGGATGGTCATATTTCCGAATGTGGTATTTCCTTAGAGCTGTTTTAAAGATATTCTAAGAGGGGATATTGGTAATAATACATAAGGTAGGACAAACAGTATATTTTCTTTTAATGTAATACCCTGACTATTATATGACCATTGAAGATCTTGTACATATACCCGTCATAAAATATAAAATATAAACTATAATAAGGTAAAACACAGTTGACACCTAAAATTGACATATTAAAATATTGACACTTTAGAACATTATAATAGTAATGGTAACAGTATTTAACAAAATAAAATAAAATATAGATAAATTAAAATTAAAACATTTAAAGATAAAGAAAAACAGATACATTTCAGAAGGAAAAGGTATTGTCTTCATATTCTATGGTTATAAAGTACTTGGTTGGAGCTGTTAAATGATGTGCTCCCCTGTGGCGCAGTGGACAGAGCTTTGATCTTCGAAGCCAGAAGTCGCCGGTTCGATTTCCAGCAGGGGAGACATATTTAGGTAGTAGTAATTTAAAAATAATGTCCGTGGTGGCACTACCGCGTTCTTCAAAAGATGCTGTGAAATGCAGGCTCTCCTTATTTTTTCTACTAATATGGCACCCAGCAGCACATTGACATTTAATGCACTAAACCTGATTTGGAAAATAAACGCAGAGCGATGCAGATATCTCTTTCGCAGGATCTTAATTTAATATTGGATTGGGGCGCCAAAAATCTCGTCCATTTTAATGCATCCAAAACATAATCATGTTCCTTGTCGCGAAAAGAGTCATCAAATACTCATTCTCTACTTATGAGCGGCTAAGTATTACAGAGCAAAGACACCTTTAATCTTGTGGGCGTCACATTTGAAAGTAACCTTAACTCGCATAAACACATTGTATCTATAACCACGGCAACTTCATAAAAGCTTGCTTGAAAAGTATTTTTCCCCTTCTAATTTATACACTTTATATGTGTCCCAAATCCGACCTCCCTTGGAATATTGTTCTCATATATGGGGCATGGCGTCCCCCACAACCCTAAGCATTCTTGATTCTAGTCAAAGAAGAGCTACTTGTCTCATTAATGGTCCTTCACTTACAGAAAGGCTTCCTTCTCTTGCCCATCGTCGGAATGTGTGGGATTTGTCGTAATTTTTTGCAGAAACATACACCAATGCGGTTCTATAACTTCCACCATCATATGATATTCCAAATTTTGCACACAGTGCAACATCTTCTGACGTAGTATAAAAGCCTCCCTATAGTGTCTAGCATCCTGACAGTGAAACTTCTTAGCAACCTTATTTGACTTCCACACCTGGCAGAGGAGCCTTTCAACGTGTTTTGAGTAAAATAGGTGTCGGAATAACATCTGATAACAGGCTAGAGATTTTTTGTTTAGAATAAGGGACAGGGGCCATCGTACTTCGTAACTAAACGTAAATGATTCTATGACAGACAGCTTTTGGGATCAAAACATGACCAATACTCTGAAAAAAAATTATAATATTTCTGCCATTGAATTTTGATTTCTTAGTCCACATGTCCACAATTATTACATCATATCTATCAGAGTACATGGTAACACCTTACTTAATATACACTAGTGATAAAAATAAATGATACAAAAAAAAATCCAATTTTTTGAGGTTTTTAAGTGGCTCACTTAAAAATGGTCGTACTGAAATTAAAAAAAAGCATCAAGCAATGTGTCCTTAAGAATACCGAATAGAATTTTTTTCTATTTCTTTTTATTCTTTTCTTTGGTCTAAAAACTTGTATTTTTTTTCCAAATTGACCACTATATGGATCGAATAACATGTTCATTCAGCTTTACTTTTTTTTCAGTTTGATACAACCACTTCTCGCTGAAATATTTAACTTTGAAAGAAAAATAAGTTTGTTGTGTTTAACCATATTTCAGAAACCGCTGATTGCACAAGAAAATTAATAAGAGTTTTAAAGTCTTGAATAAATTTTTCAACAGTGACTACAATTTTTTTTTTTGAAAGAAAATAATTTGGAAAATCAAGAAAAAAAGGGCTTTTTGTGGCTTTTGGGTTAATCAGGCGCTAAATTTAAAATATTAAGACAACCAGTCAAGTTACAGTTTAATATTCCTACCAAAACCCCACAAAGTTTCGATTCAATCCTTCAAGCCAATTCGATGAAATTTTTGACAAAGAATTAATATATAACGATTTTTACTTTAAATGATCATAATAATTATTAACATAATTCAAACAAATGTTTATGTGCTTTTTTATCAATAAAAGTCTAAATTTATGGGAAAAAAATAAATTTTTGGAGTCATTAAAAAATAGATACCTATAAAAAAATCCGAATTTTTTAAAAACTTAAATTTTTTCCCCTTAAATTTACAAACATCTGTGCCATTCTGTATTTAAATGAAAAGATTTTGGGCAGTTAGATAAAAACTTTATTACATAGAAAACCAACTCGCATTGATATCTCGACAAAAAGTAACCAATGCAATCTTTTGCTTTTGTTAAAAACATATTACACATATAAAACTTTTAGACATATGTTTTACAGATTTTGTATCACTTAAAATTTCACTAAAAACGAAACACTTACCTTGCTCTGAAGTAGTCTGTATACTAAGAATCTTAAACATCTGAAATTGCAAATTAAACGGCAATAGTTCCGTCTTTAAATCATCCTTATAAGGATCACTACAAGCACTGGAAAGTCTTAATGCCAAATCCATAAGATTCTCAAGCCTTCCCTGTACAACATCAATGACTGTTTTGTTCAGTTCCTTTTCGCAAAGTGTTAAAAATGTGACAATAAAGTCTCCCTTATCAAGTAAAAAGTAATGTTTAACAGATTTCAGTCTTCCGATCAGATCTTTCTCTTTTATGACTAAGGTCAAGAAGTGTTTGACTAGCAAACATATAAGCCTTTTCAATAGCTTCAATATAGTGTTTTTCCTCTATTTTATATTCTATTGGGTAAACTTTAGTCTTGACAGGTTTACCTGAAATTATAGTGTTCGAATACAAATTTAATAAAAATGTCTGTTACTTGTAAAAATAGAAATAAACATAAAAAAAAATAATTATAACAATATTACACAAAAAATAACAGAAAACTAATACATACAGAGTGTTCAACAAAAACTGACTGCATGGCTAATAAAAGTGATATTTGACACTGAAAATTTTCTACATATAAGGTTATATAAAAAAAAATGGCAAAACAGCTAGATGTTATTCACAAAATACTAGTTGAAGTAAGGCTACATTACTTTTTTAAAAACTTAATATTGTAAATAGCCTATAGAACAGTTAATAGAGACATTTTGCACCTCTTAAAATAACAGACGTTTTTTGGTCTCCTTATGATTATCGTTATTAAACATAACGATTACGACAGCAGTTTTAGACAGAGATTTTGCAACTTCTTTTAAGAAATTTATCTTGCGTCTGCGCTTTCGACACTTAACCTTATTTTTGCCTGTGGTTCACCGATTTTAAAGTTTACGAAAAATCAGTACTTAATTTATTCTCCATAAGTAATATATTGATATTTTAATATATATGCAAACTGTTCTCTTGATTTTGCTTTTTAGAGTAGATGTAAAATGTAAACAATACAGTATAAACAAAAAAGCAAAACACAAAAAATAAGGTTAGGTTTGGTAGTAAAATAAAAAGCAAGTGTGCCAGATTGTAACATGTAAATTAATTACTGATTTAAAACATCCTTATAAATGCAAGTCTGTTTTAATTTCTTACCACTATTTTATTTTTCTTACTGCTATGGATTTTTAGCTAATTATTTGCTATGTATCAATGATATTTTAATTAATACGGTATTAGAATTTCAACCTTCTTAAATAATTAATATTAAAAATTCTACAATTCGGCAACCACGCAGTTTACCAATAACGATAACGATAACGATAAACTCTTCGGTATTCATCCGTAATTAAAGGAGTCCGGTATGGTTAATAACGATAACGGATCATGTTTGCGTTACTGCGAAGTCTCAGAATAACGTTAACCACAACGGAATTGCAAAATAAGAGGTGCAAAATGTCTCTAATATCTTATATAACTAAAAATTATCAAAACCATAAAGCCCAAGTTTATTAGCAGTATACAGACTGTTAGAAATTCAAGGAACACCAATAGGATCTCCAGAACGGTAAGATATACAGGGTTAGTTAAATTAGTGCATAAAAAATGGAAATTTTCCTCAACATTTGGGGAAATTTTTTTATTTATAATGGCGAAATAGTGAATGATGATGGTTTTTCGATTCGAAAAGTTGCATAAAGGTAAGCGTGGTGTGTTAATGGATTTACATTTAATTATAAGACAAGTTTATTAAGTTTAAAACCAAATATTTCGCCTATTTAAAAAAACAAAGTTGATTATGCTGGATCAAAGACGAAACGTCGGATCCTAAATCTAGTGACATCATTTTATAGTACAGAAAAAGTGGCAATGTAAATTTGTCGTTTGTTGTATAATTTCTCTTCAAATAAACCGAGAAAAACATAAAACTGTTTCGCAAAATTTCGTGTTTTTCCGGATAAGTCTGCAACAGCTGCAAAATTTTTAAATTTTAAAACAGAATCTTGTTAAGCATAATAATGCGCAACTTTGCCACAATTTAACCAATCCTGTATCTCCTTCCGTTTTCGAGATCCCAATGGTTTTCCTCGAATTTGTAACACCGTGTATAGCTCTATATACAAATATACATATAGTACAGTTTTATTTAACAAAGTATAAATAGAAATATATATAAATTTTAAAATTATTGGTACTTTTTAGTAAAATCCCTTACCACACTGTCTGATAACATTTAGATATTTTCCAGCTTTTAAAATTATGTCAGACACAGATTCTAAGAATTTAGGTATTCTTTCCCTTCTTATTGAATATTTTTTGTCCCAGTAGTCAGCAGAATAATCTACAGGCATATCTTCTTTCTGTATAACTTCATTGTCTTCAACAAGAAACTAAAAATTATATTAATTTTTATGTTTATTAAGGAAAATATTTAAAAAAATTTATATCATTTAATGGTATAATAAAGATTTATTTCAGTAGCTAAAATCCGTAATAAATTTAAATAGGTATTTCTTTAACTATTGCATGTTTTATTAAATAGGTTAAAAAAGATAATCTGACCATATGACTATTGGAATTGGTGACAAATATGTTGTTCAGAGCTCATAAGTCTTACCTCACTAATAGGATCAGAAATTATTCCTCTATAAATCCACATACCCAACATTTTCATGTATGGCACACAAGCAGCTTCCATAAGTTTAAGACATAACTGCTGGTTCCTTTCATCTCCTATTGAGCTTATAACATTATCATGTAAAAGACTTAACACTTTGCCCCCTTTAGCATCAGACTAAAAAACATTTCCTTTACAGGTTGTTTTAAAAAAAGTCATATGTTAAAATTATATGCACCTACTTTTATTATCAACGTTTCGTAAGAAATTGATAATAAAAATACTTAAAGGTAATAACTAAAAACTTAACTAAACATTTCATTTTAAATTTTGGAGCAAAGCTCAGGAACTACTTACTTTGCTTATAGAAAATGCAATATCTGCTGCAATTCCCAGACACTGCATATTCCTCTGTGTGAAAAACCAAAGTTTTTGAAGACTTAAATTGCCCGCCCGAAACTCTGTTTCCAACTGGACTGTAAATAGCTAAAAAAATATATCTACTAAAATTCATACATATATGGCTAAATATCTAGAAAGTTAAAAGACAAAAAAAAGTAAAAAAAAAATGTTTTAAAATCAAATAGGTACAGCATCATCTGATGACTTTTGATCCTTAACCTATTATTGCTGTTACAAGCAGACTTTTCTTGAGTTTTAATTTTTAAAATAAAAATGGAATGAAATACAGTTGTGGAAATAAACTCGTGGACTATAAGGAATTAGAAGCATAGTAAATAATTATGGTGGGGTGTGTGTGTGTTATAATAATAATAATAATAATAATAATAATAATTTGTTTGTTGTTCATGCCGTCGTCCGACGAAAGGCGGAAGCGGCGGGCCGGGGTAGCTTCTGATCTCATTCTAGCTCAAATTAGCGACGCTTGTTGCAGCAGTGAATTGTGGGAGAGTACATGGTAGATTGGTAGAGAGGATTAAATGCACATTATTTCCTAAAGACGGCAGCTTAATTTCAATACCGGTATAAAACTTACCATATGATCCTTTATTAATGACTGCATCGCTTCAGCAAGGGCATTATTTACTTGTCCGAATTCAAACCTCATTTTTTCCTCTGTAAATCTTTGAATCATTGAATAGTGACTAGCTAAAGGCAAAATTTGCTTTACTAATTCTTGTAGTGACAATGGCACATTATCATTTATCCTAAAAATTTTAATATGCAGAATCTATTCTGTTTTTTAAATTAATTTAAAAGATGTATTATTATTAAAATTAATATTATGAAAATCTAACCTAAATTTTCTAGGTCCATAAGGGTCTTTCAACTCCTCTGGTTCAATATAGCAACCAGGAAGACCAATAAGAACATTTAATAAATCCTCAATTAGTATATTTTCTTGTGAAATCTCAGGAACTGTAGCATTAAATATTCCAAAACTAGTTGTTGAAAAATCAAAAGACATTGTTGGTCTTCTTTGTACCCATGACATCACTGATGGGGTAGAAGCGATAGGTACTGATGAGGATATGTTTAGAATACTGCTTAAATCACCTGTTGGAGTATTTTTAACTTTTTCTTTAAGTATGTTTTTAACCTAAAGAAAACAATTAATGTTAACTTATATTTAATTAGGAAAATTAAGTATGATGATGCCTTAAAAATTGATAATTACCACTTACCAAAGGTAAATCATCCTTGGTAATGGTTGTTTTTGTGCTTGAAAGTTGCTGTTTCTTACTTTTTGCTAGTAAATCTTTTACCCCAACATCTTGAGAAATGCTATTTAAGAGCTGTACAAATAAATTTAAGGAATCCACACTAAAATTAATAACCAGTATATAAGATTAAGCCACAATATTGGGTACACCCAAAAATGCATAATTGGTGGATTGTAGATATCTAATAAAATAAGTACCTAAAAACACCCAAAGGTTGACACATTAAGAGAAAAAAATTTCATGTTAAATTATTTTTATAAATTTTTTGTATTTTAATGGTTCTTCTGGTATGAAAAGTTAACTTGCTTATCACTTTATAATGTATATGTGTTTCAAAATTATCTAGCAAGCTATATTTTAAAAAATATACCCAAATCTTTAAGACTCAGGATTTTCCACTAAAGATTGACATGCCAAAAAAGTCAGAACTCTAAAGATGGACAGGCCTTTGGACTAAAAGATTGACAATTACATATTTTGCTCCACTTCTTTTATATTAGTGTATTTAAGAGCTAAATTAATACTATAAATCAGTGTATTTTAAAAACACTTTTGTTTTCTATAGTTCGAAAATGCCATGATAAAATTAAAAGTAAAGATCTGTACATGTACTTAAAATACCCATTTGATGACATATTTAAATCAATAGTTGACACATCTGTAAATAACATTAAAATTAAAAAAAACAAAAAAATTATCTTAGCTAACCCAAGTGTAGAAATGCTAATTAAATACTAGTATATATAATACTTAAAGAAAGGAAATTTTGAAAAACATAAAAACGAAATAATTACTAAATAGCTAAACTACAATCTATTTCCCTAGAACTGGTAAAAAGTAACTATCCATGTGGTTAATTCTTTATTGAATTGGTACTTAAGGTGGTCAGCAATTTTCATTTGGGGGAAACTCTTTTTTTCCAGGAAATGTTACCAGGACATAATAAATTTTTCTAAAGCTTTCTGCTTGTTTGGTCAGTGATTCTGTCATGACCTGATCATATTGTAAGAATTTCTGAAGAACTTATTTTATCATCAGTATCAAAAGCTTGCTATTCTTCCGTTGTCAGAATCAGGCATTGATATCACTCATTTTCTTCGAATTCATTTATTCCCAAACAGCACAAACTTTCCATTGAGCAATCCCCCATATAATTAAAGCATGCATCCACACTATTTCTTGACCTTGCTGCAGAGCTGGGCTACACAACCAAACAGTGGTTAAGCTGTGGAGCGGACATAAAGCATCATGAGACCCATGCTTTACTTGTATGAAGAGGGACACCAGGAAAAGTTTGTCTGATATGTTTCTTCTTGTTTTTTTCTTCTTTATACCATTTTTTCTTGACGTTTTCTAGCATTTCCTTTTCTTTTGTCTCTTTCTGTTCTAAGGCTGCTTCCATATCTTTAGGTGAGTATTTTTAGCAACTGGCGTTTTTTTGGGCCATTTTCGATAGATCCCAGTCACCTCTGAAAGACTGATGTAACGCAAATCCTAAAAGATCTAATGGTTGACATTACAATACCAAAGAAAGTTGACAGGGGGTGTCATCCAATAGTTCTGATTGAACAGTTCCATTAAAAATCTCTTTGTATAGAAATGGAAAACTAGCGTAGTCGAGGAGAAAACAGCAAACATGAAAAAATATACGAGATTTAGCAAAAAATGGATCTGGATTTGATAATTTCTCAACAAGATTTTGAATTTGGCTTCGTTCTACAACTTGAACGCCCGAACATCCCGTTATTGCATTTTGGTTTATATTTTTTTGTAAATAGTCAACTACTTCTTCAGGTTGTATTCGGCCCCTAAAAACGCAATTTTTAGTACACCCTTCTTAAAGAAAATATAAACGTACCCCAAGTGATGTAATATTTTATCAACAATATTTTGTAACTGAAATTCACTCATTTTTCTTAATTTTTAAATTTATAAACAATAATTCAACTTTCTGTCACTGTCAGATTTAAGATTCCTAACCTCAATATATCTTCTTTTTCGTAGCAATGGGGCTACATCGCTTTTATCGCTCATTCCTATTTGAATCCATCGACAAAAGGTTGGTTGGATTATTAGACGAGGAAATTAGTATATTCCTTTTACCTTGGAGAACCGTTCTCTGAACTGTCAATAGTGTCAAGAACGGTTCTACAACATAAAAAAAATGTCAAAAAATTGTAAAAGGAACACTTATGATGTCGTTCGGGCGGTTCTAGAGCATAAAAGGAATACAGCAACTCTTTCCCTAATCTAGGGTTGGATTACTATCTTAGAATATATACCCACTAGAGTCAGCCTTGCAGCTTGGCCGTGTGAAGGTTCGGAGTAGGGTAAACCCGACCTCCACCTTAAATGCTAAATTAGAAAATGGAAAAAACGTTAATAATTGTCTTGATCTTAGGACATCTTTAACGAATAAAAACATTTTTTCTTGTTATCAATTTGAACTTTGATCCATACATTTGTAACATTTAATTTTTATTTATTACTATTTAAGAACCCTTACCAAACAAAACGCTAAATAGAAATTATTCCCTAAAAAAAAAAAAATAATAATAAATATGGATTGTTTGTATTAAAATTATGGGATCAAAAGTTGGTTAATATCACGTTGTTAATATCTAAAACTACAGAAAAAAAAACATAGATTTGTTTAACATATGTATATTACAAATTTAATAAACTTACATTACCACCTTTAGTCTACAGCTTTTATGGTTATAAACCTTGATAAAATAAAAACTATGACAATTGTGGAGCATACAAAGCATGCCACAAATATATAAAATGTATCTTCATCAAACACATCGGTAAATGCTGGTAACTGATTATAAATGGTATGTACAAACTTTGCACTGTTCTTACCAGATTTTACTTCCATTTTTATCTCTTTTTGTTAAGTTTTTAACTGATGCTTTTGCTGATTTGGTAAGTGGGACTGCGGCAACTGGTTCTATTTTTACTTTGGAGCTTAAATGTTTATTTATGTGTTGAAATATCTCTAATACTGTAAGGTTATTTGTTAGAAATTTTATAGTCCTAAAACAAAACACCAAGTGGTAGGTGCATACAATGCATACTATTCGCTCAGGTTTCAGTAGCATACTGAATATGGTCCCATCAAATATCTTACATGCTTTTAAGTAAATGATCGGACTTTGAGCAGAAAAATAACATTTTTATGGTTTATTTGCTTTCTGGAAGTTTAATTTAAACAAGAATATTTATGTTTTAGAAATAGTATGCAAGATATTTGACTGCACCGTGAGAGTATTGAGACCTGAAGAAATAGTGTGTATTGACTTTAAAATATCAAGAAAAATTTTAAACTAATAAGTATCAAGAAATTTGGCTATTATTCTGCCTAATTTGTAATAAATAACTTAAGATTTTTAGACAATTTGTAGTACATAAATAATTTCTTTTATACTAACCCTGAATCTACCAAGTCAATCTTTATTTGTGGCTCACTTCTATCACATACAATGTTGGTTTTAATAGCACAGCTTAAATTCGTTTCTTGGACTTTAGGAGTAGATATATGAAAAAGGAAGTCCCTAAAACAAAATGCTCATTCTAAAAGTGTAAAAGAATTATAAATAGACTTGCGCTAGGACTATTTTTGGAGATCAATATTTTTTTGAGGTTATCTTTACCTGGCTGTTACAGCTTTGGGATGAAAAGGGTCAAATTGTACTTGTATCCTTTTAACTGGCTTTAAATTAACTAATTTTAATTGCTTAGCTATTGCACTAATTACACCTGCTGATCTTGTAAAGGTTCCACTGTAGTAAATGGACATATTTGTTATTTATTTCAGATTTTGATTTAAAAATTAAAATTGTAAAGGATGACGATGATATAACCCTATTTTATTATCTTTTTTTTAGGCTTTATGTCATAGTTCACACGACAAAGTTGCCTCTGTTAGGAACATGCTCTAAGGTTAACACCCTAAAGTCTCAGTCGCGTTTAATTCCATTAGGGGTGCATTCAGAATCTACTCCCTTCTGGGGGTAAAAGCACCAAAATTACCTTTTTTATTTTGTAAAATATTAAGTACTTCAAGATGTTTATGCAACGAAATTGAAAAAATAAACTTGTATTAGATTTGTCCCTGTTTTTTATAATCTGATCGTTTTTTATTGTTTAGACAGAAAAACCCTGTCTAAAAAACCAATACAATCCCATAGAACCGATAGAAACCATTAGAATCTGCGGCAAAAGCCCAGTAGAAACCGCGGTTTGTATTGTGATCTACCTATTGTGCTTTTGTCGCAGATTCTAATAGTTTCTATGGGTCCCTGAGATTGTTTTGGTTGTTTTTTACAGGAAATTGATGATTTTCTATCTTTTTAAAAAACTAATTTATTGTTTTATAGGTTTATAGGTTTTATCAGCTATATAAAAGGTTTTGGAGTTTAAAAACACGCTGCACTAACTAATATAATTTAATATAACAAATCTTTCTGATGTATAACAATAATATAGACTAGATATTTAGGTACAATGGAGAATTAAAAGCTGCCATATTGACAAAGTTTTCACAGGAACATTGTATTAACCATATAGTATGTTTGTGTACTATGCCTTGTTTTTGCATATTTATTCTAACATTTGCATACCTCACTCTCACTTATTTATGATTCATTGATTTGAGCATAATACCCAATAGTTTAAAAGCTTCATAAATGCTATTTAGTCTTAAGATATACATATTCCCACATTTTATTCATACATTTAGTTTTAACCTCTTATATTATCCAATGTCATTTCTTCATTCTTGTATTTATTAGAATTTGAAAATAAGTGATATTATTTTATTGAGTATTCCGGCATACTTTTGTACTCATTAGTGAAATCGTTCAAAAATTGCAAGGGACTCAAATCCAAGTTTTCATTTCTTTTTGTTAAATTTTCAATTCTATTTTTTGATTCTTCTATGTTATATGATATTTCTTCTATGGTTTGTAATGCTTCTGCGTAAGATAATTTAGGTTTTTTATTGAGCTATTTAACTTTACTTCTTCTATTTTTGATTAAATAACTGATTAAAATAGGCTTTTAATTCATAGTAAGGTAAAAATAGAAGTTCATGCTGTGCAACAAGGCTACTTAGATGCATAAGTGATCTTTTACAGACAAACCACTGTTTTTAATAACTCTCTCTAGTTCTTTTTGTAGATGATGTACTTTTCTGTCATTACCATCGTTATGTTTCCCAGAAACATCAGTACATTTCAATTCTTTAGGTAACTCTTGATTCCTATATTTTAAAACTTTTGTAACACAACGGCTTGATTTAAGCCTTAACGGAATTAATGGCAGCAGTACTTTCCAATATCAACTGATTAAAAGTTATCTTGGGCTAGTTCTAATTCTTTTTCCGAGTTATTTATTTCATCTTTAATTTCTTTTAAACTTTGTAGGTCTATAGTGTCTGTCTCACTACAATAAATAGTTGCACACATGTCCTAAAATTACAAAAATGAATAGGTTTCAGGAGAAAGATAAATATATTGAGTGTAGATTTTCCCATACAATTCACTAATAACTAATTACATTCTTATTAAAATGGACAATCTAGTTTGGGTATAGAAGTAAAATATAAGTAATTATTAATAATTTCTACCTTTCTTAATTTTTAATTTTTTGTCCAGATATAAAATAATATCATTTTTTTCTGCATCACCTGCTCTGCACTTTTTTTTGTGAAGTTTGCTTTGCTTCTTTGCTTTCTCTGTCCGTTAGCCCAGTTGCAAGACGATTAGCCACCTCTCCCCTTTCCGGACAATGCTTTTCAGCGTCAAAATTGAACTGGCTTGCTTTATGGCACTGTTACAAGCTACGACAAAGTTACAAGGCAGCATGCCAGATCGGCCTTTTTGAAACTTAGGAGTTTAAAATATTATGATTCAAACGGGTTTAAAATATGACTCAAACCTCAAACTACGAAGTAGACTTTTACAGCATTTGAAAAAAGGTTTCTGTGCGTAATTAATTAGGACTTTCCTCTTCAGCAACTGCCACTTATGTCACATAACCGACATGCTTAGGTAGAGCCTAAGCGATCTTTCAGGGAAAGTAAGTAACATCCTTAAATAAAAGAGGGAAAAGACACTGTAATTTTATTATATCTCTGTTCCCACTTTTACAAATAATTATTTTCTTGGTAATTTTCTAGAAGCCTGCGGCAACTCAATTTTCAGGAATCTTGATATACGAGGGATTTTCGCACTGATCCGATCTGAAGAATTTTCGTTCGTTCTCGAGATATTCATCATCGAGTTGGATTGAACTAATCCTATTTTCACTATGTTCTTCCTTCTTGCACTATGGTTGATTTAAAGCTAAGAGTGGAATACAATATTTGATTTTCATCTTTTAAAGCCCCGTTTTTCACGCATTTCATTATTTTGCATTGAATTGCATAGCTTTACATTAATATTCAATTTACATCGCAGTTGGCTATGACGTGTGTACAGGGTCGCTGCATTTTCAAGTGAACTTTCGCAAGCTTAATAATAAAAGGTGTAAAACTGGTAGAAAAACGGGGTTTTAAGGGTTAAATCAAATCGACTATATATGTCACTTTACTAAGTGACATAAGCCTAAATCAAAGATTGTGTGCAAACAAGGAGGAATGATATATAGATTCGTAATCAGCGCCCCCCGGCAGGATTTTAGAAAATTACATTTCTTCTAAACCCGAAGTTTTTGGGCTATTCGGCCGTCGTTGTAGATTTTGTTTCTAAACAATATCTACAACGACAGCTGAATAGCCAAAAACTTAAGTTTTGCCAAAGACAATTATAGTTTCATTAGCAGATGATGGCCGCGAAAGCCTTACACCGTATAGCATTTTCTTGCTTAAACCAGCCGTTCGCATGTCAATGGATATAAGGCTGCTTCTAGTCTGTTTGTGCTCAAAGAATATGGTTTTTAACCAAGTAGGTATGAAGCATAACAATAAATTAAAAAGAAGAGTCTGACAACTCGCCTAGAGGTTAGGTTTTTATTTATATTTGGCTTTTATGTGAATAAAGTGAATTTTTGTGGGCAAATCTATTATATTTTTAAAGCCTAAGTAAATTTAAAGCTATGATAGGGACGTATTATTTTGTCATTGTTGGGCATAAGGACAAGCCACTGTTTGAAATGGAATTTACCAATATAAAAGATCCCAAGGTAAGGTGTCTTACCCTATAACCATTATTATGTTTTAATGTGATACAATTTTAATACGTCTTTGTGATGTTAGCAGTGCATTTTGTTGTCAAATAGTTGCACCTACTACACTGCCGTCCAACGGAAAAACACCGTATGATATGATTATTTTATGCACATGCAGTGTTTTTCCGTTTGACAGCAGTACAGTTTGACATAAATCTTGTAAAACCCCTAATATAAAAATAAATCTAACAATTGTTAAATTATTGTTTGTATTTTAGAAAGAAGATCATAGACATTTAAATCAGTTCATAGCCCATTCAGCATTAGATCTTATTGACGAGCACAAATGGAAGACTCACAACATGTATTTGAAATCGGTAGATAAATTTAACCAGTGGTTTGTTTCTGCTTTTGTTACCGCAAGCTTAATAAGATTTGTGATTGTTCATGATAACAGAAACGATGATGGTATAAAAAACTTTTTCAATGAGATATACGAAGCATACATAAAACATTCCATGAATCCATTTTATGAGGAAAATACTCCCATTAAGAGTCCAGCATTTGAAAAAAAGCTCAATTGTATGGCAAAAGTATCTTTCTAATTAGGTATAGGTATGTTAATAAAAATATTCTGTAATTTTATATTGTTATTTATTTATTAAATTTATTTGTTTTGTAATTAAAGTTTGACTTATTGTTAAAAATATTAAGACATTTAGTTTTTTTATACTAATGGGGTATTAAAATGATATATTCACCTTAAGAATTAAAATTATTTCTTAACATATTTAAACAAAGTTAATTTACAGATATAATAAGTATTATTATTCGGTTTTAAACAACCTGGATTTTATTGTTTTTTTCAAAAACAAAATTAAGCCTTCAACAGCGGTGTATGTTATATGAAGAGTGGAGAATCCATCAGCTCGTAAAGGAAACAAATAGACTCTCCATGTACTTTGACCAGACCGAAAGGTATGTGGATGTTTTGTACCCCTATATACCAAGTTATTTTAACAGGATAGGTAGATAAATGCTGCATTAGGTAGGCTTTGATAGTACTGCGTGTGCTATGCAGGCACGGTACACCCTTTACTATGCAGGCAATAGATCTGACGAGTGGGCAGTAACACAGCATTTTTATTTAGTTAGGCCTTTTGTCCAACACATCAAGTTATTCATAACACTTGCTGCACGGACAGTGGCCAGCAACCGAGGTGTATGGCTATAATTAACTCTTTCACTGATTAGCTGGGGAATGGTATTTCTCAAGTATTTTTGTTATTTTACTTTATAATTTTTGGGTTTATTACTTAGAGCATATACTCATTAAAGGCATCCTAGGACATGACACATTTAATTAAATTTAAGACTTTAAAAATTATATGTCTAATGGTTACTGAGACATGAAAAAATCACATATCCAGTAAAAGTACCACAAATCCTAAATATATTTAAATTGCTAAAGCTGCATTTACAAAAAAGAATAAAATGATAAATTTAGGAAAATTCTTAAGGTTCAGAACACAATTGTTGTTTGTTAATTGCGCAACTATGAGCACAGCAGAAAATAATATGGGTGTGCACATTCTTAAAATAAACAAATTTTATTAATACAGGGTGTCAATTTAAAAAGGTACGTAGATTAATATTTGTCAGCCACTATTAAAAATCTAAAAAATGCAAAAACGTGTGAACTCTCTTTTGGGGGACACCTAATATGCCTATTTTCAATCAAATTGTATAACTCTCTAGAACTGGTAACAACAGTCTCAAAAATCTTAGATGGAAAATGGAGTTGAGTTGTACTTCGATTTAAAGGCGATTTAATTGCCTTTTCAATAATACGACACAACTGAATTTTTTTGTTTAGTACTTAAAACATCTACAAATGCAATAAATTATGATAATTATAAAAATACTTTATAAGTGTAAATTTTTATATTGTCCATTATTTTATAGACTTTAATACAAATTATTCTTAAATGGTCCTCTATGTGATAAAACCCAGATATCCATAATTTATACGCATTTGATTTACATCGTTATTAAATTCTTTGTAAAATATTTTTTTATCTTTAACGATTTTCATTGTAAATTTATGTATTATTGACTAAAAAATAATTTTAATAAAACAAATTAAAGAATTATTCCATAAATATTATGTTTGATTGCAACTATTGATATTTTAACCATTTTTTTTATATCTTCAAAAGTAATAAACAAAAAAAGACAATTAAATAACCTTTAAAGCAAGATATCGCTGAACATCCATTCCCATTGAATATTTTAGTTACCATCTCTAGAGAGTTAAGTTGTCCTGGTACAATATTATCAGAAAAATTTAGATTATGCACGCATAGCTAAGTGATTTATAATTTTTATGCAAGACCGTACCTGTTAAGACATTACTCATCACGAATACTATCACATATTATGTCAGTTTTGATCCGGCAACGCCGCTTATGCACCACTACAGTGTACAGTATAGATCCATCCGTAAATGTAGATACACAGTATTTTGTATCTAAATTTTTATCCATTTGAATTTACCGCGTAAATAATATATATATTCGCTTATAGAGTTGCCAAGTTGCTTCAGTCCTTATCCCTAGTATGTATTTCTTATAAATTATTAAATTTTAAATTGTTTTTTATTAATAATTAAATGGTCAAAAAATGTTCTAACTTATTTTTAAACCTAAAACAAATCTATTAGAAGACTTGGTTTTGAAAAATATCTGACAGTTATTTTTTTTTCATAACTAATAAACAAAACAGAACTAAAAATAAAGAATTTTCTAACGGTACTCCTATACCACGACATCAACTACCTTAATACAATTTGATTTGATTGAAAACAAGCATGTTAAGTGTTCGTCTAAGAATCCAAGTCTACGCGTTTTTGCTGTTTTTAAGATTTACTAATAGTCGCTATCAGAGTATAGATAACTTACATTTAGATCCACAGTGGCAAGAAGCATTTTTCGATTTTTACGATCTCGCGCAGTGGGTGGAGGAACATGCGCACTTAAAAGCCGTGGTGAAAATACAAACACCGGCACTCTGTACCCTTCGTCCGCGGTCTGACCGTAACGCTCATTAGCTAGTCTTCGAACGGAAAACCAGGACGGCGTCAACAAAGTGCTTTCCTATAATGCGGATAGTTTGTTTGAAGCCGGGTGCGTTTACTCTCAACTGGCTAGGCCCAAACGCGCCTATTAAGGGTGGTACCTTTTGAAATTGACACACTGTGTATAAAAGCTGGTGAAGGTAAATAGTATGTAAGTCGAAATAGTATTTACATTGGTTAGAAACCAAACAAATGGTTTTCTTTAATAAAAGGAAAAAAGTGGGTAAAGATCATAATTTAAACTCACAAAGGACAAATAGGGTAAACGAAAGCAGAAAAATAAACAATAAAAGGTTGGAAATCAACAGAAATTGTTAAAATCAAGAAACGGTTCTAAAGCTTTAGACGTTTTCTACGTTTCTGATAATAAATGTTTGCTTTTACTTTTGTGTCTCATAAATTTTGCTTTTCATATTTGGATTTCTAGATTTAGAGCGTCAGGAATTTTTATTTGCTAATTTGTTTGACGTACGTCTTTATTATTTCTTGTTCGTGTATTAAATAAATAGAAAAACACGATTTTTGTTACATAAAAATGTATATATTCTGGGAAACTCAAGCAGAAAACAAATAACTTTCGTTAAAAATGTTTGAAGACGGGATTAGTATCAGAGTAAATATGATGAATATCGAAAACCCTAAGAGACATTTAGTCAGAGAAACAAACAAAAAATTAAACAATTCAGAGCTAAATATTATGGTATTCAATAATTAAAAATATTACGAGATCCAAGGAAAACCAAACAGAAATCTAGAATTTTCTTTATACACTGGAGACCAAAAATTAGGTCACTTTATAATGATATCATTATAATACGCGCTGGAGCAGTAACGGACTCTACCACCGGGCTACTTACGGAAGTAAAGCGGCTAAAAAATTCAAAGTGGTAAAAATAGATATATTTTAATTACCTAACATGGTAATGTAAAAAACAAGTGGTCTGTTATCTGGGTCATTTTATGTTATTGAAGATATGTTCTTATATATTGGTTAGGCCGATTCATTTTAATGGTCTTTTTTTTATTGGTACACGCCAAAATCTATCTAGAATAAATGGAACCGCTTGGTCCTGGTCCCGGAGTATACGAGCTGACCCTGTTCAACCCTATTGACCCTGTGAAATGGCCGGTCGCCTGAAACAAAATAATAAAAAAAACAAAAAAATCTTCTAAAAACAATAATCAATATTTAATAATTAAAAACAATATTTTAATTAGATTTTTTTGGGTTTTTTAAAGAGTTTCTCTTTATTTTGTTTAAGGGACCGGCCAGTTCATAGGGTCAATAGGGCTGAACACGGTCAGCCCGTATACCCGGGACCAGGACCGAAGCGGCCCCATTCTTTTAGATAGATTTTGGCGTGTAACCAATAAAAAAAAACATGTAATTTTGTGTTATGCAGAAAAACGTATTTTTTCTTTAATGGTGTGCTACAATTTTTATTTTATTTTTGGGTTCTGGGTAAAATTTTTGGTAAAAAAGTAATATTAGTTTTTAAGATTTCCATTGTATGAATTAATGTGTAAGCTTGTATTATTGCTAAGTGACCCAAATTTTAATTGTTTTTATTTACAACCATGTGTGTATTGTTGACATTTCCGACTTTTTAAAAAGTTAAAAGTGCCAACTTTTCTGACTTTTACTTTAATCTCTTGGGAGAAGAGTTAACTTTTCTCACTTGGAGCGAATAGTGAAATAAAGAAAAAGTAACCCTAGCAACCGTCGCAAAAATTCTACCTATGACAGCTATACGCGCGATAAATGTCTGGTGGCATAATTATTTGACAAATTAAAAATCATTTTCTTAGGTGTACACATTTTTTATTTAAACGGTCTGTTTCTTTTGACTGTATTGAAACACTTTCCACTTTGTGTGATGTACTATATTTGACATTGCCGTCTTATTCGGTTTAAAAATACAGTTTTTTGATAATTTAAGCAAAAAGTTTTATTTTTTTAATGGTAGGGGAGCTCAACCCAAGAAGGGATTTCGGGATTTACAACAGCGTGGCAGATTAATATACCGAAGGATACCTTGTACCCGGTTAAGTACCTCCACGAAATATGAGTCCCGTATACAGGGCCGATGATTAAAAATAAAAATATATTTCTCAGAAATTGTCGAGCGCGTTAGATTAAGATAGGGTAAGTTAATTACATGCCAATCAGTGTATATTCCACTAATCTGACAATTTGAGAGTGACGTAAAGAAAACAGAAGGCTACAAAGAAACACGCCTGATTAACATTTTCGAGCGGGGTTTTTTTACTATATTATTATTATATAAGAAAATAATTCATGGATAACAAAAATATATAATTGGATACAACCCGAACGATTTCCACAAGCCGAAATTATAATACTTAGTATTTTTTGACATTTTTAAGGACCTCCAACATTACACTGTTTTAAAAAACCTTTATTTGACAAATAGCCGCCCCCTAATTTTTGTCGCCCCGTACAAATGTCCCTGCTGCACACGCCAGGTGCTCCAAAATCTGCCTTTGTTTTTAATAATTTAGAAATATATTTAACAAACTCTGACATTATTTATTGTGTTGTGTTAAAACTGGGTAAATTACGTTAAAAAGGTGTAAATCATTATTTAAAGGAACATGATACTAAACAAAATGTTTATTTTATGTGAAATTTCAGATACGGAATCCTCATTTAATTCTAAAACCTTTTTTATTTAATATTTTGCTGAATTATTTAAAATAAAGGTAGTCTTGTGTTGGTGCATTTTTGTAGTTTTTGGACCCCTGTACAAAACAAAAACAAATTACTCAACGTAAATCTTGTTTTTTAAGCAGTTGCTGGACACCCTGTATAATATCAATTTGGATTAATTTAATAACTTAAAAATACTGTTTTTAAACGTTTGGGGTATGTGGATAGTTAAAAATTACTTTTACACATTCTATTAAACGAAAAACTCGTAATTTGTAAACAAAATTAATCGCTTTGTAAGTATCTATTCCATGAAAACCTAAAAGGTTTTAATTTAATGGAAAAATATTGTTAATTTCCCTAATTCCTCAAATCTTTTAAATAACGCTATAAGCGATTTAAAGGCTTATCGGATTATTCCTGCGTTCTAATAGTCGACGAATTTTAATTTATCAAGATTAATTTAAATCTGAAAGCTCTACTTTCGTCGCTATCGATTTTTAAAATAGTGATGTATAATTAGTAAATTAATCTATCAATATCAATATGCAATACAATTTAAAAAGGTAATAAGCAAAAAGTTGGAGCTAAATTAATGGAAATACGTAGGAGAGGTTTGGAAAGCCTCGCCCGGCGTCAACTGTCCTAATTTCTAAAAGTAACCGTAATGGTTCCGATATCTGTCACTCAATACAAACATTAAGCTAAAATGCTGCAAAACCGCTTTTATTCCTTTAGTCTTTGAAATACGTTTTAGATGCAAGCTAAGTAATAATTATTCTTCTGTGAAAATTCAAACTTAAGTACGATACATAGGTGTTCATTTGCAATCATTAATATATCAATATAGGTGATTGATTGTATATTGTTATGCATTATTAAATTGCTATGTTTTGTAAGGGTTTTTAAAAACAATTGCAATTTTAAAGAAAAAAATGCATTATCGGGTACACCCGCCCAACAAAAATTGATCTGGCTAAGGTGGCACTAAACTATATACATAAAAAAATGATTATTTCGTTTGGAGTAAGATCCGGGCTTCGAGGGGGCCACTGAATATCACCCCATCGTGTCCGTCTTCCAGGAAACATTTTTTTTTAACAAATCTATGGATACTGTGGCAGTTTAGGGGTTACCTCAAATCAAGGGTCTGTAAAAATAATCCAACCAAATTAAACCAACTTAAACAAAACATTGTCGGGAAATAAACGCCATTCCGCAACAAATATGGCCAGGCACTAATAATACCGGCTTTATTTGAGCTTGCGCATATGCATGGTAGTATTCAGAGGCGCATTTACAAATTTGCCGCCCATAGGCTATTTTATTTTCAGCCGCCCTTATGTTTATCCTTTTTCCTGGTAAAATAATTTTGAAGAACAAAAAAAAGGTCCTCACTTTAATTTTTTTTTATTTCTACGTACAAAATAAAATTTGTAATCCACAAAATTATTTATAAGTACAAAATCTGCCGCCCCTTCAGCCTACTCAGCCTTTTGGTAAGTACGCCACTGGTAGTATTTATGTCGGTTTTAGGTCGTGCCTTATTTTGGCCTTATTTTAACTTCGGAACTGTTCGTCTAACCGAGCGGCTGCCGATCACAAAATCGAAAAGTTTTTAGAAGTTAAAATACTTAAAACCTTGCTTTTTTAAATGTATTTCTGTAATTGTATTAGATTAGATTAGATTAGGAGGTGGATTGCATATCCTCTAACACTGCAACCTGCTCAGGTTTATTGTGTGTCCTCCGTCCATAGGTTAGAGCACGCTATCCAAGCCGGTCTGTTTAATCAGACTCCACAAGCTTGAAACTGGCCCCTTGGTATATCTTGCCGCTTTAGGTTTTCTTCACCCAGCCTTGCAAACCGCAGACGACAAAGAGGCTTCGCAGTAGCACCATACGTGTTCTGCGGTTTCTTCCTCCCTCCTGGCAGAACCTACATAGGTTTTCTTCTGCCAGGCCCATAGTTTCCAGGTGTTTATTCAGTCTGCAATGACCTGTCAGTTGACCCACTATTATTCTTACTGCCTTCCGGTTATAATTCAGAAGGTCTTTTGTAAATTCTGGCGAGTAAGCCTTGATGAACACTTTCGCCTGACGCTGTCCTGGTGTTCTCATCCACCAGTCTTGTGATTCCCTCATAATCCATGATCTAATGGATGACCTTACCTGGCATGATGGAATACCACAGTAGGGCTCAGGACCTACCATTGTCCTGCCAGCCCCCTCCTTTGCCAATTTATCAGCTTCTTCATTGCCTTCGTGGCCTTCGTGTCCTGGTACCCAGGCAATGGTTAGCTTGTTGGACGCACCCACCTCTTCCAGGGCAATTACGCAGTCCCGCACCAGCTTGGAGCTGATTTTGCATGAACTGAGTGCCCTGATGGCTGCCTGGCTGTCCGAATAGATTACTATGGTTTTATCCTCATAGCTCCTTCTGATGATTTCCTAGCACATTGTTCTATGGCTACAATTTCGGCCTGGAACACAGTAGGGTGTTGTCCGAGACCCAAGTTTATTTTCGTCCTTGGTTTGTCCCCATATATACCTGCTCAACTCCTTGGTCTGTTTGGAGCCGTCTGTATACCAGATTAGGTCGGCTTTAGTGAGGCCCTGCCACCCAGTCCCTTTCTGTCTGTGATAAAGTTTGAAACCTTTGTTTAGCCAGTAGCTTGGTACCATTTGTCTGAAGGCATCTCGCACACTGAGTTGACTAGCTTGGTCCTCGCTGAATCTCCATTGCTGCTGGCCCTTTCCTGCTCTTATGATAGGACTCTGGCTTGTTTGAGACAGTATTGTACCGCTTTCATCACCGCGTATGTAGATGTGAGTGACGGTAGATTGAGCACTTCTAGTGCTGCAGTAGAGGTTGTCTCATGGCCCCGTAAACATAGCTAAGCGAGTCTCTGTATTGCCTGTATTGCTATGCTGTCTTTTGTAGCGTCTTTGCACCCAGCAATTGACCGCAGGTTATCATTGGTCTGACGACCATTTTGTGTAACCATAGGTTCATCTTCCGGGACTGAGTCCCCAATTCTTTCCGCAAGTCTTCGGCAATGCCGGGTAGTTCCTTGCCTTCTGGTGACTTTGCTTGAGTGTCATCCAGGTGGATTTTGGTCAAGATGACTCCTAGATGTTAACCTCTTTTGAGGATTTCCACTCCGTTGAGCCTGGAAGGTCTTAGTCACTCAAGCGCTCTTCTTATTGAGGACTGGTGTGTTTTATGAGGTTGACTGAGTCCTCCTGTTTGCACCATTTGTCAACGATGTCTACGGCGTTCTGCATTCTGCCTGATATGTGCTCTAGGTGACCCCCATTGACTACAATGACGAGGTCATCAGCATAACCCAGGCAGTTGTACCTTTCACCAGTCAATTTGTCGAGAGTTCATCTACCAGGACTTCGCCCAATCACGCGATGGGGCTGCTCCTTGTGGACAGCCCTCGCCACTTCAGCACTCCATTATTACTGTGCTAGTGGATCTTATGACCCTGTTTCTCAGGCTGGCTTCGATCAGTCGCGGATCGTGTCGAGGATTCCTTTTTCCTTAGGCGCGTTCATTGGTGAAAGTTGGTACGTTGTTGAGCTGCGCCTTCTATAATCAAAAATGTTGCCAACGCCACCTCTTTGTAAATCAATCGACTTTGCCAGGAGTCTGTTTAGATCGTCTGAGTGCTAGATCCACAGACATTCCTGGTTGGTATAAGCGTATTGGCGCTTGTTCAGAGGATTCCTATGAGGGTGCTTCCTCCTGATGATATCTATCCACTATTTTTCCAATGCCTTCAGCAGAATGAGGATAGACTGATTGGTCTGTATGACTTAGGCGTCGCTTTCTGGGTTTGCCTACCTTGGGTGGGTAGATCCCCTGCCTTCTGCCATAGGTTTGGGTGTGGCCAACTGCACATGCTCTGACGATTGTGCATAGGTATGGCATTCAGGATGTCTGCCCTTTTGCAACAACACTGGACGATTCCATCAGGCGGGCGGTTTGAACGGCTAACGCCAAGGCCCATCTGATGGAATTGATAGCTCACCTCAGCTGCTTTCCAATCCATTTCTTCGGCGTTTCGGCCTATCAGTGGGTTGGAGTTGGCTGCTGTTGAGTTGGTGATTATTGACGAGCCCGGGAAATGTGTACCGTGCTAGCAGCTCCAGGCTCTCCTCCGTTAGCTCGCGTATGAGCCATCTGCCCTCTTCAGCAGGCCACGGGTTCTTGACCTGGAGCCCTCTTTTTGCCATGATTCTGTGCACTCTAGCGCAACTGCACGGAGTTTTCCTGCAGATCTCCTCGCAGAATTGTTCCCAAGGACTTCCCTTTTTGCCCTGCGAATCTCTTTGTTGTACTGCGTGAGTTTCGCTTTGTACGAGTTCAATCATGGTTGACTTTGGCCTTGTTAAATAGTCTTCTCACCTCGGCCTAAGGTCCTGGAGGTGATTATTCCACCATGCTGTCTTTCTTTTTGGTTGTCTTACCGTTTCTAGACACAACACAAAACAATAAAGAAAAACTACTAAAATATTTTCTCCTTTTTTATGTTAGTGGTGCTGTCAACATGATCTGCAATAACTTTAAATTATGGGCACAAGCACTATTTAAATAGGGCCGGTATTAATAATTCCCAGGCTTAATTAGGCAACTTGTAATAATTCTTTAATGTCAGCAAGGTGAGGGACGTCACTTGGATAACATAATTTTTAAATCATAAACTATCTAAAATTTGTAAGTGGAAATGGCATTATTTTATACATGCTATTTCATATTAAAAATAATATTCAAACTAAATTTTTATTAATAATTCTTGTGTAGTCTAGGGGTATGCAATTAAGTGTTTTTTTTCTCAAAAACTAAACATAATTAAAAAAAGATTAGTTGTTAAAAAAGCGGTATTTTTACTTGCTTAATCCAAATAAAATATAAAATTTGCACAGAAGTCAGTGGTGTACTTTTTATTTGTCAGAAATATTTGAGTAAGTACTGCTTAAAACGCCACTGGCTTGAATAAATTTAATCAAGTTACAGCTTAATTATCGTCATAATGCTACAAATAACACTGCAAAATTTTATTTAAATTGGATAAGGAATATTTAAGATATTAATAAAACAACCTATTTCGTTTTTTCTTCATAAATAATTCATTTTCCTTTTTATATAAAAGCATTATCAAGTTAATTTAACATTTCTGTAAGTAGTTAGTCAAAAGATAATGATTTATTCACCAAAAAAGTAAAATTTCGATTACTATTTAAATAAGTAGTTAAAAAAACTTTTTCCTAAAAGGGTAAAATCAAAAACGTCAATTTTTCAATTTCCCCTTATATCTCTTAGATAAATAATTTTTTTTTAATTGACCGGAAAATTGAATTTTCCACTCAATTTTTTAAGCGGAAAATGCTATTTTACAGGACTAATTTACTTTCCGGTCCCTAGTTTACTTTCCGGTCTCTCATTTACTTTCCGGTCCCTGATATCAAAAAATCCTGTTAGCCATGACAAAATTGTCAGAGTTCAATTGTTACTATTTGACAGTTCAAGATATTGTAAAGTAAAAGAAAGCATCATTTTGCCAAAATGGAGTCAGACATGGAAAATCCAGATGAAATAATTGAAGCAGCGTCCTTATTGTCGTTTAAATATAACACTAAAAATTTACACAGTTTTTTTCCGGTCAATTAAAAAAAATTATGTACGATACTCGACCGGAAATATGTTTTACGGGTCTTCTCAAAACTACAGGACTCGCCTACGGCTCGCCCTGTAAATGTTTTTCGTCGACCCGTAAAATACCATTTTCCGGTCTAGTAACGTAAATAGCTATTATTTAAATTTTAACTACGCCGTTTTTAATTTCTCCAAAATCGAGCCCATAAGACCTACATCGGTTTTTAAATAACTTCAGTAATAACTGAGATAGTCCATAAAAACGCCAAATTTAGCACACCCTGTACAGTCGCAGACAAAAAACCGTCCCCAAGTTTATTTTTTTAACGGGTTTGTTTGTTTGAAATTTACCTAACATCATCTTGCATCCAAAACACAATCATGTTCCTTGTCGCGAATAGAGTCATCAAATACTCGTCCTCTACTTATGAGCGGCCAAGTTTTACAGGGCAAAGACACCTTCAATCTTGTGGGCGTCACTTTTGAAACGAACCTTAACTGGCATAAACACATTGCATCTATAGCCACGGCAGCTTCAAAAAGCTTGGATTTCTCTTTCAAGCCAAAAAGTATTTTTCCGCTTCTAATTTATACATTTTATATGTCTCCCAAATCCGACCTCCCTTGGAATATTGTTCTCATATCTGGGGCATGGCGTCCCCCACAAACCTAAGCATTCTTAATTCTATTCAAAGAAGAGCTATTCGTCTCATTAATGATCCTTCACTTACAGAAGGGCTTCCCTCTCTTGCCCATCGTCGAGCTGTAGGGGCTTTATCGCTTTTTTATAGGTACTTCCATGGCTTCTGCTCTGAAGAATTGTCCAGTATAGTTCCTCCACTCACGGTTCCCAACAGAGAAACTCGTGGTTCCGCGCGTATGCATCCCTATACGGTCCAACGGGACAGGCCCCGAACTTCTCACTTTGTTCGTTCTTTTATCCCTAGAGTTTCTAGATTGTGGAACCTGCTACCCGCGGAAGTCTTTCCTTCCCCCAAATCTTCAAGTATTGAAGTCCCGTGTCAACAAACTCCCTCTTACCTCGCTTAAGACACCTACGGTACGTTAGTATTTAGGCTTTTAGCCTTCGTGGTTTGTCCAAAGATAAAAAAAAGAATAATAATAATTTTCAAACAAACAAATCCCTTAAAAAATTAACTGGGTGGACGGTTTTTTCGTCCACGACTGTACCTAGTACTTCCAAAGGAAATTATAGACTTGCTAGTAATTTCGTGAAAACCCGGTATAGATATAATATTAATTGTCACATTTCAGATTATATTATATCTGCACTAGATTTAATATAAAAGGGTGATAGGTTTATAACGCCTTACTCCTGTAGGGTGCCTTAATAGCGCATGGAAACGAGAATGATATTGAATTAGAAACCACATCATAAGGATGCCATCTCTCACATGCGAAGCAATTTTGTCTTTGATGAAAAGAACCACCGTTTTCGCCTTGATGAGTCTTATTAAATTAGGAAGCGTATATGGAGGACTATTTACGATCCTACGTCTTGCGAGTTGTGATATGCAGTGGTGTGGATAATGCTTCAATTAACAACGTTTAATATGGCAATATTATCTACAGGGGTTCACAAACAAAGATTAATAATAGTTTAACCCCAACACTTATTGGAAGTGTAACGCCCTTGGACACTTGCAATTTTTTCACGACGCCCTTACTTCAGATGGAAAAAAAATAAAGAGCAAAAGAAGAAGAAAAATAGGTTAAGTCTCAGTTGTACCTTACTTTGCGCCCCTTTCGCTGTATTATTAGGACTAGGACATCAATTGTAAATTGACTTCTTTGTCTTATCCTAAAAAAGGAGCAAAAGAAAAGTTTTTTTTCTTATATTTGGGACAAAATATACAAAATATCTTATTTCCAGCGATTTTTCTTCTAAAATATGTTGACTTCATTTTGTCCCATGAACTGGCGACACCTCTGGAAGGGCCCTGCGACGCCCCTGGGCGTCGCGACGCACAGTTTGGGAAGTCCTGATCTACACTAAAAAATATTGGGTGATTGTCTAGAAAGTGGGAGCAACTCCGATTATGACCAAATTGGTAAACGGGGACTAATCACGAATCTAAAAGCATTTTTGGTCGAAAACGTTTCGTTTTCGAGATATGCATTATCAAAGTTGGTATTTGAACTAAGCTCATTTTCGATATATTCCATCCCTTCTTTTGAACAGAATTCTTAATTTTAACTTAAAGTGATACACAATATTTGATTTTCACCTTTTAAAACCTCATTTTTCTACGTATTTGTACGTTTTTTTAAATTACATTGCATAGCTTCGTTCTTAATCGCAGAAGGTTATGGTGGAGGCACGGTTGCAACGTTTTTAAAGGAAATCGCTAAGGAAACCTTTTATTTGATAAAAGGGTAAAATACATAGAAAAACGGAGTTTTAAAAGGTGAAAATCAAATATTGTGGGTCACTTTAGCTTTAAGTCAAGAAATGTAATGTATGCCAAAGAAGGGAAATATAGTGAAAATAAGATTAGTTCACCGTTCTAGACAATTACCAAATATTGTTGGTTTTTAGTAGGGCTGGCAACCGAAACCGGTTTTTCGGTTAAACGGTTTTCGGTTAACCGGTATTCGAAAACCGGTTAACTGGTATTTGAAAACCGGTTTTCAGATACCGGTTAACCGGTTTTGAAAAACCGGTATTCGAATATCGGTTAACCCGTTTTAAAAAGCGGTTTTCAAACACCGGTTTTTCGGATAATCGGTTTTCGAATACCGGTTTTTGCATAATCGGACAAAATCGAAAAGCGGTTCTTCGAATATCAAATAATAGGTTTTTAGTTGATTTTGGTTTATATCTAAAAAAGAAAAACCGTTCATTTTGTAAAATCGGATATTGGTTGACAGATTATACAGGGTGGTTCATTTAACCTTAGACAGGCAAATAACCAGAAAACGGCGCATTTTAGAAGAAAATGTTTCAAGTAGGAATTGTTTGAAATAAAGGGGCAAATTTATTGGTATTATAAAATAAAAACTTCAACTTACTATAATAATACACTAAATTAAAATTTAAAAATCACCACTTTTCCTTTTCTGTTTTTTTTATTAACCAATAAACCAAGAAAAAACACCGAAAATAGAATACCAATTATAAATAAAGAGGGAAAATTAAATTATGTAAGTATGTATGGAACTTTTACATCACCTTTTAGAATCTTGCATTTTATTAACAGGGATGTTATATTTTTATTCTTATTTATATTTAACCAATTTCTTTTAAAGAATATTCTAGGATGAATAATGATTATCACTTAACACCACAGCTCATAGGCAAATCCGTAATCAACGCAAAAACGATTAATAGAGAATAATTCCTTTCCGATTTTCTGTTAACTGTAGTTTAGAAAAGCCTTTTCAGTTCGAAGAACCGTTTTCGGTTTTAAAAACCGATTTTGGTGTATTGGTTTTGAAAACCGTTTTCGGTTTCAAAACCGATTTTTAAAACCGGTTTTTAATAGCGGTTTTTAATACCGGTTTTTAATACCGGTTTTTAAATATTCGGTTAACTGGTTTTAACCGAAACCGGTTTTGTTTTTTTCCGGTTTTTGCCAGCCCTAGTTTTTAGCAATAGCCCATTAAATAAACCGGCACATACAAAAAAAAGTAAAAAATGTATTTGATCGAACCGGCCTAGAGTACGTATTGCGACCCACCGAATTTAAGGACAGTTTGGCACTTGTTTTTAAAATTAGAAAGTTAATGGTATTTCTGCTTAAATTGGAAGTGATTTTGAGGTTGCGATAATGTCCAAAAATGTCAATTTATGCCACAAAAGTGCTGAAAATTTTCTATTGGTCTTTTTTAAAAACTACAAAAATTGGAGGATAACAACATGCTGTGTCACCCGGTATAGGGAATTTAAATTAAAGAGCAGCAGTGTTGCAATTTGGTCAATAGGCTGATTAAAATGGGTATCTAGATCAAAAGTGTCGAAAACATTTACCATATTTACAGAAATATACGAATTTGGGTTTGTGTCTCGGCTAGGAGCAAAAGCACTTTGGAAAATAAGGCAATACATTTCAGAGAAAATATTAGTCATCATAGTCTAAAAGCCTAAATAAAACAAAGAGTAGTTACCAGCTAACGTTCCACGCAATTTTATATAAAGTGACAACACGTAAGTTCTTGAATATTTACACTTAAACTACAGTCATAACAAATCCGACTTTGCACCTTTTGCTTCGTGGTAGAATTGATCACGGAATCTATGATGACAACCACCTAAACACTTAGCACAAATTGTAGACTAATTCTTCTTGTATTTTTTATTGCATTTATTTATTAAATAGAAACGATACTATTACATAATATCTTTAATTTGCCATTCTGAAAACAAAATACATAGTAGGGTAAATATTTTTTTAAAAGCAGGTGTATATTTTGTTTTTTTTAAACCCTAAATTCACTATTTAACCACATATTTTTGAAAAAGGTAAATTTACAATTGGCTGGTTACAAAGCAATAAGAACTTATTCGCAACTTATCACTATTATTATTATTCTTAAAGCGATTTCGAGAGAATGTTGCCGGTAAACGCTTTCAAGATACCATATAATCAGACTATAAATCGAAAGCTCTATCATTCGGCCGCGTCAAGGCCTACATTATCCCGAACATATGTTGCCTTGATGACATATGGATATTCAGGACCGGCAAAGGGGAGAGTTACGTGACATTCCCTTTAAGGTGACTGAAGTCAAATATATTTTGATACGTTTGGGGCAGGTCAAAGAGATATTATGTCAAAAATCTCGTCATTATCTATAAAACCATGAATGCAAAAATTATATCATATTATTTATTGGAAATTCAAATTAAGAGACACAATGTTGCAACATAGTCACTCAGCTGATAAAAATGGATATCTAGATCAAAAATGTCGAAAACTATTTACCATATTTACAGGAATATACGATTTTGGGTTTATCTCTCGGCTAGAAGCAAAAAAGTTACGTTATAATGTCTGCAGAATGAAAACAACTAAATTTTGTACCTAGGAAGAAGACAAAGCAGAATAAATATTTTTATTAGTTACTTGCTTTAGTAACTTGCTTAAGTTACTTGACACGTGTAAAGCCTGCATTATTTTTTCGTTTAAGTTACGCCCGTGGTTACATCCCGCACAGCGTCGAATTCGGAGGTAGCCTGGGGCATAATCCCTCCGAAGCAAACCCCCCTCCTTTCTCCCCTGAAGACATTTAGAAAACCAAATTAAATTAGGTGGTTAACTCATAAGTATGAATGTAATGTGAAAGTATGCAAGTTGTTTCTTTGGTTTCAAAAGGTAAGACCCTCTTTTTTTTGGCATTAATAATTTTTTGGTTTACGATCTTCCCCGGACAGTGACGTAGCTACTATGGGGCTAGACAGGGCAGTGCCCGTGGCCTCCAGGCTCAGGTGAGTCCCTTGGACTAGAGAGGGGCCCCGGGCTTAGTACTAAAATACTGAAAAGAAATGCTTTGAAGAATAAAGGTGAAGACCTTAGTTTTTCTCAAAATAATATTGGGTGGCCAGTATATGAAAAAAAATTAAATAAAGGTGTTTTTATTACATAAGGACCTATTTTTTCTGCTCTTTATATTTTTTTCTTGCTTCTCGATATTTGCAATTTTTCGAGGCCCTACTTTGGGTTTTTGCCCCAGGGCCTCTGCTGACCTATCTACGCCACTGCCCCCGGGTATATAAAAGTCCCCCTGAAACAAATTTCTAAATTTAACACTGATCCAGCAATTACTGTACACTTTTAAACAGGGGTAAAAACAACTTGCTATATGAAGCTGGGATTATTGTGGTTTTGGTAGGTAGATGCATAAAATCAAATTTGGGATAATATTTGAAACTATAACCTGGTTACTGACCTTTTAAACCAATAAAATAAATTTTTAAGGTGGTAACTACTGACTTTTTTAAGCAATGTAATACATTTTTTGTTCAGGTATTTTTCTCAATTTAAAGTGCCCAAAGAATATACTTTTCTTAACAGTTGCTGCTTTTTGTTTAGCCAAGCATGCTTTTTTTGCTTGATATCACAACTTTACGCTTTAAAATAGGGGTTGAATGAACCAAAGTATTTTTGCCCTTTTTATTATTCCCTGTTTCTTTAAAGTAAAAATCGTAAAAATTCCGTGAGTTGTTTAAGTCGTTTTTCTTCTACCCAATATTCTTTGATTTTTTTGTCATAATTGTCTATGATATGATAGGCAATTAAAAAAAAGAATTTTTCTCAATGTATCTTATTATCTTTAATTATACTTTTTCTTTCTAATATACTTTGTAATCATTTTCTCTTTAATAATTAATATTTTTACTGTAAATCTTGGTAAAATTGCTGGGTAACTTATTTGTATTGCTCATTCGCATAAAGCGTCGTGTACATTGGTATAGGTACTTGTACCTCTTACTTGTAAAGACAGTTGCTGGGACAGTTTCTACTTGCACAGTAAGAAGCTAGTAGCTAGTAGGTGTACACACAAAAATCAATTATTTGTTTACCACTGCCCGAATTATACCGAGGTAAAAAGATGAAAATCTTCATAAGCGTGGGCTGTGCAACTCAAAAATATTAATTGAACATCGAGATACAAATGTTTTGTTGCAAATATCAAATATATTGATTAAAAAAAAAAAATAGTAATTTAATTGAGAAGTAACAACTTAGCACCTTGTTTTATTTTGTTTTAATTTACACGCTTTGCTCTCCTTTCACTTAATAGCATTTTTCGAAAACCTTGTCCTAAATCAGATTAAGAAACCAAATTAAAAAAAAACAACACATGAAATTTTTGTCATCGACAATGCGAACATTCCTCAGTATCTCCTCCCAAAGTTATTTGTTTACTTAAGGTATTTACATAAATATTCTATAGTTCTAATGCAAAACTGTAGTCTTTTAGTTTAAATAGTAGTTTTTTTTTACTTAACTGATGACTGTAAATGACAAAAATACCCCGTGAATATTTTTGTAGTAAGTACATTTTTATACCTTTTTTCATTGTCTTTTTTTATAGAAGTTATAATAAATTTTTCGCCAATGGGCCAATAAAAAATAGACAAAAAATTTGCAATAAAATTAATTTAAAGTCATAAATATTCTGATTAGTCCTATTCTACATCCTAATGTTAAAATCTTAGGTTTTTAATATTAATTAAAAACAAAAAAAAAACAGAAAAAAATCTGGAGATTTTTAGACATAGGGATTTTAAAAAAATATTATTTATAAAATTTAAATAATTTTAGACCGACTTTCTGTCTTACTAAGCAAAAACTTTTGGTTCCATAGTTTTTTCTTTTTAACCACCAACTATTAATAAACTGCCTTTTAGTTCTTTTAAAAGCCTCATAGTGCGTTGGCAAAAAAAAAAGAAAAATTTGCTCTTTGGATACTACTTGGTTTTATTAACGAAAAGTACAACACTAGCTGTATCAAACAATATATATATAGAAAATAATTTTTGCCAACCCTGTATTCATGTAAGCTGACACAGGCATTATATGGTTGATTGGATGTGCAATATTATTATTGCGGTCCAGCACCTTAACATGGCTTAGGATTGCGTTGAATGTTTGCTTTGAGGGGGTAAATTGTGATGCATTCGGCCTATATTATTTATTATCATTTGGGACAGTTGGGTATATTGTATTTTATGGCAATAAGCTGGGTGATATTGAACATGTACCTTAGGGTAGGCCTTATTTAGGATATGTAATTTTTTTACGATAGTCCTAAATCGTTTATTTTTATAAATAAAAAAATTCGTGCCAAATTGCAGCTTTAAATTTGAGGATTAACCTGGCCCACACCACAGTCAAATTTTTAAATGGTTAAATTTAACGCTCGACAAAAAAATTATCTTATGATTTTTTGCTCACTTGATTGGTCATTTTTTCTTTCAAATTTCTAATGCTTAGTCACTTTTACGTGTTAATGGACCTTACAACATATTTTACTCTTTTTGAAATTGCTTTAGTTTATTTTTAAAAAACTCGAACTAGTTCACTGGTAAAAGCAATTTATAAAAGAAATAGTTTTTTTGACTTTTTTGAGGAAACATCTAATTTTTAAATTAAAATTTTAAGTAACTAAAATTAATATTAAGAGCTTAAGCTTAGAGGCGAATTTATTTCTACATGTAGATTGAAATTTTGCTTGAGCAGAAAAACTTTTTCGTAAATGAATTACCCTAATAGACAGTGCATCAAAAAGTTTATACGATACTTTTAAAATTTAACATTTTACTTCTCGATCCAACCTCATTTTCTTGTAATAATACCACATCTTATATCTAAGGACACTTTATGCTTCACAGAGAGAGAAAAAAAGAAAAGTTACAGGTATATTCAAAAAAGGCATCTTTTAAGGATTGGGGAAAAAAATACTCGTCCTGACTTTTATGTATAACTGGTTTCTAAAACTGACTATTTGAAAGTTGAGGTTAACACATGTCAAAGGTTTTCAAAAGGACCCCGCACTAATCTTATGGATTTGGGGTCGAATTGGCTTAAAATTTGGTATTTTGTAGTTTTCGACTTTCTAATCAATCATTGGCCTTACATGATCCTATGAATAGTTCGCAAGGTATATAGCGCCCTCCAAAGAGAAGCACACTCATGGAAAAAATGTTTTTATTATTCTTTTTAACAATCACCTCTGTTTATCCAGTAACCTAAAAATCATTAATGACATCCGGCTAACGAGCTTCGGCGTCGGTTGGGGGGATAATTATTAAAAATTGAATTATTATATCAAACAGTGACGTTAGTTGGTATGATATCTAAAAATATAATTAAAAAATGCGTTTAGAATTTAATTTTGGACATACAAGCAAAACACAAAAAAAATAGTAATAATAATAAATAAATTTAAAAAAATCCGTCATTTTAGAAATAATATTTTTCCTTTTAAATAAGTTTTCTATCTATTAAGTGACAAACTAATTTACTGTTTTATAATTTTTGTATTTTCCACACCGTACTTACACGGTTACTAATAAGATAGCTAAAGGACATTTTTCGGTTTAACTAGTAAAGGCTTGTAATTAACTTTGACGAGTGAATATAGTGATTTTATGGATCACTTACCCGAATTTGGATGCATATAAACCCTAAAAGGATACTGAAAAGTATTAAGTCAATTAAATTGGCCAAATTTTAAACACAGGGTGCTTCATAAAAAAATCTCATCATTGGTCAATATTTCAAAAACAATAATAACTATAATATTACTGTCTAATTAATAATTATCGACGTAACAAGTAATATAGAAATCCGTTTAACTTTTTTGATAACTTGTAAGTAAACTGAGATACAAAGAATACCTGAAAATGCAATATTTCCAATATTGCCCTGTAGCTCAAAAATCAAGAGAGCTATGACGGCTTTGTTTATGACATCTTTTGTATCACAAAAAGCAGCTTAAGCTCGCAAGAACCGCAAGGTTTTATTTTTACTAATAACTGAGATATCTCGCAGTTTTAATCATAATGGGACACCCTGTATATCTTGAAAACTAATCATAGGATTACGTTTGGCCAGAATAACTTTTGATCAGAAAATCGAGAACTACAACATAATGAATTTTCAGCCAATTCGACTGGGACCCAAAATCCATAGGGTTAGTGCGGAGTCCTTTAAAACATTAGCGTCGAGCTTAAACATAGATGTAAATAAATCAAATAAAAATAAATAAAAACTTCAGGCAAATATTAATCTGCTCTGCACACTACTTCACTCTTTTCAATTTCAGATAATTGACGTGACGTTAACTGACAAAGTCCAAAATTTGTTAAATAATGCACCCTTATATTTTTTAACAAACGAGGTGCACGCCAATGTTTTATTTTATTGAAAACGTATGACATTAGTTACCCTCAAACAAAAATCAATAAAAATGTTAGTTTTACAACAAAAATAAGGTTAGTTATCTCTTTATTTATCTTTGAATGTATACTGTACCTTAGAATAAATGCAGTAACTTCACTTTGCGCACTTTATATTGAGGAAAATACCAAGTAAGTAGTGGTTATTGACTTTTTAAATCAATGTGGTGTTTTTCTCAAATTATTGTGCCCAAAGTATAGGTCCTGTTACTCTACTAATATGGAATTTTAGATTGCTAAGTATCCTACCAAACGTAATTCAAAAATAAAACTTCTCTTACCACAACTTATGTTTTTTTTGTTAACACTGACATAAATTTCTGTTCTAAAATAAAATTCTACACCACTGCAAGGTTCAATGGTTAATTAACGTACCTGCCAAGAACTTTTACCAACTCATCGCTGCTCGTTTTTGACAAGGTGTAATTTTACACGACACGTTAATAATTCGGTGCATTTTATGAACTTCAAAATTAACCCGATTTTATCAGAAAATTTCCACTCGTTGAGTTTTGCCTGACCTATGATTCGTGATCTTTAGAGACGTTTAAATGCAGGTCAGGCTTTATGACATGCTCGTGACAAATTACATGAGCACTCAAACATAGAGTTGTAAACAAATCTTGTTTTGCCTAGTATTTCGGATTTTGTTTTTCGTGCAGAGATGGCGTGTTAAGTATTTATGTAAATAAAGTTCTTTTTTAACTTTTTGGAACTCTTTCACGAATTTTTATTTAACTTGTATAATATATTAATTACAAATATTTTTTAAATTAAAAAATATATATATTTGTCACAATCTTGCTTTTTTGACTCCCACTTTATTGAAGCTTATTCGCTCTTAACTAAATATTATATGATAGACACTTTTATTTTTTTTTTATCAACGGGTATGCAGACTGTCACGGATGGGCTTAACAAAAGGACTAATGGTTTAAAAACTTCATTTTCCAAAGAGCCATTTATTATAAAAAATTTTGCTTGTAAAAAGATATAATTTACGAAATAAAATGTTGAGTTGGTATACAGAGTCCGCAAAAATTAAAAAATAAGATTTCCTACAGGAGTAAAGTAAGTTTAAGTTTCATGTTTAAGCAAAATGTCATTAGGAAAAGGTATTTTAAATAAAGTTTGTAATCGACAAAAATAATGATACAAAATATTATTGAAATTAATAATTTGACGAAAACGCCTTGATCACATTTGTTTATGCTCATAAATTGTGTTGTGTAGAAATTTAGAGCAAGCAGGTGTTTGAAAAGCAAATAATAAGAGTTTTTTTGGGTCATTTTATTATAAATATTTGAAATAAATAATTTTTCATAACCAAAATCGGTTTAAAAATCTTTTGATAGACTCTGTGACAATATAAAAGTAATTTATTGATATTCTAAATAAATTTCTTAAATTTTATTTTGCTTAAAAATACAAAATAAATGTATTTTCCTCTAAAAAAGATTATGTTTTTTAAGTTTTTGCGTACACCATATACAAAATCCACATTTTTTCTTTGGAATCATATTTCTTTTACCAGCAAAGTTTTTTATCAAAAGAAACTTTTTCTTGACATGAAATATTTTGTCAATTTTTTCCTCTTGTTAACCACATCCGTGGACAGTCTGTAAATCTTTTTAATTAAAAAAAAAATATATATATTTGTCACAATTTTGCTTTTTTTTTTCACTCCCAACACACAACACTTTTTATTTTTTTTTAATTATTGGGCACTATTAGTCACGCACGTTTACATGCCGGTAATTAGTTAAATTGTCTCTTTTCTTCACATTTCCTATGTGTGATGTTATTTAGCTCAATCGGTATAACTTAATTATTTTATTTTAGACATATACAGGAAGTTACTGTATTATATGACTAAACACTTTTTACTATTTTCTTGCCTGGGTATAATACCTAATAAGAGTATGTTTTACCAGTTAACTTGATTTTTTTAAAAGTAATCTCAAACTCAAAACTGTCAATCGGTCATTTTATTTTTAATAAAGTTTTTTACATTTCTAGCCACTTTGACAGTACTTTTTTGGTAAAATGTTTACCACATTTTTGAGATGCGACCATAGGCTCAGTTCTTGCTCTAGTATTCTCGTTAAGATTTTATTTTATTGGTTTGTGATAAAATAATTTTGACCGAAAGCTTATGAACTTAAGTAAGTAAATTTTGTATATAACCTTTATTAAAATTGTTATTTTATATTAAATATTTAATTGATTTAGTTTTTTTAAGTAGGCTTAACACTTATTATATTATGCAAAGACAGAATACTTCTTTATAGTATACAGGGTATCCGTTAATTATATTGTACACAGAAAAACCACAGATCCCTTATGCCAAAATATTTAGTTTTACCCACACATACCTATATTCTTTATTTATTTTGATAATTTTTGATACGTGATAAAATATTTTAATAAAACTTGGTATTATTATTTATGTGTTAACTAGAGGGAGCTAACTACGATATTTAAATTTTTCTTAAACGTCTTTACTTTTTTGTGCCACACTGTATGTACCATTCAAGTAAATCAGTAAACTTCCCTAGTATACTTAGTAAGAATGGCTCTGAGCAACCGTTTTCAAGATATTTCAATTTAAGTGTCCTGTGTAAACAAAAATGCCTTTAAAATAGCCTTTCAGTCATACCTATAACTGCCCTATGATAAACGAATGATTTAATGTATTCTTCGATATACTTTTTGGTTGCAAACATCTTAAAAACGCTTGCTCGGAGCAAGATATACCTTTTTGTGTAAAACGAATATGGCAGTTTACTGGTATATACAGAGTAGCACAAAAAGTTCGGACGTTTTAGAAAAATTTAATATCCTTATTAATAACTTTGGGATACAGGTATGTTTGGTTAAATCCTAATATTTTGACACAAGGAATCTATGGTTTTTCTGCGTACCATTAATTAGCTGTATAAAAAGTTTAATTTTCTTAAAATGTTTATTAAACCTTTTTATTATGGAGAAAAGCCAAATATCATTTTGTTTAAATATAAATGGTAATCTAACAAGTGTGCGACTTCTTCCTGTAGGGCTTCGGGAAGTTAAAGATTTCGGCTAACAATTTAAAAACTATAAAGAATTTGAAAACCAACATCATATTGTTATTCGTGAGATTCCGACCCAAATGTGTAAACACGTGATGATAAATTGGACAGATCAAATTCGCTATTGTCATAAAAGTCATGGAGGACATTTGGCCGATATTATTTTTAAATCATATTTGTAATTAATTGGTCTTTCGAATAAAATAAAAATATTTTGAACCTGTAGCAATGTTTGTGTTAAATTTAATTTAAAAATCAAAAAGCACTAATGGGTGATTGTTAACCCATACGCATAAAATATCTGTGACAATGATGGACTATTTTTAAAAAGCAAAAGTGCGTCACTAGTTGATAAATTGTGTTTGATCATTTTTATGTTTTCTTTAGATTAAGCAAATTAAAAAATAATAATTAAACCACTTAATTGCATATTCCTAAACTGTAAAAGAAACATTGGTTTTTTTAAAATTAGGTTTTGTTATTTCATATCACCAATTATGTTACTGACAACATTAACAAATAGCTAATTAAATAAGGTTTATATCTAGTCCAGCAATTTTTACTAAAATAGGTGTAATTGTGTATGCGAAAGTCTAACACCTTGTATCTTGAGAACGAAAAATTTACGGAACAATGTTTATATACACGTTTTCCTTATTTTATTATTATAATTCTACCACAGCAGTTTGGTATCACAGTTCGCAAACACTTTGTATATACGAACATTTGTAAAAAGTCTTGCGATAATAAAGTAAAAAAGGTAAAAAAGAACTTTACGGTAAAATTCTAAATAGATAGTTTCAGCTTGGTGCTTTATGCCTATTAGTTTTTTTAAATAACTATTTAATTAAGTATAATGAATGAAAAAAAAAAATACGTATAAACACTTAAAAATTTACGTGACAAAAACACACAGCACATAGTTCATCTAACTAAATTAAAAATAAATGTATGTATCTATGGTGTTATAAAATACCATTATTTAGAACACAATAAAGAATGCATAAAACAATTTATTTTATTAAAAGGCTAAAGAGTTTTTCATTATTTATATCAAAGGCGTACAATTGGAATTTGAATCAATTTAATTACTATTACCCTTTTCAATATTTTTAATTTAAAAAGGATGCTAGTGTGCCATTTAATTAAAATTCTTTTGATATAATTGAGAATTTAATTCCTAAAAGGCTTTCAGCTTATTGGTGCTTCTTTGTTAATTTTCTTTAAAAATTTCGTTGAAAGTCATATTGTAAGATGGAAAACTTTTTTATTATTTGGTCCATTTAGATCTCTTTGATATGCCATGCAGTGGTAGTCAACCCCATAAATTTATATTTTATATTGGTAGTATTATATTTATACTAAAAGGTCTTATGAAATATAGCGTTTCCGTAATATCCAGAAAACTGATATAAAGGGGACAGGTAAATCCAGAGATCTGCATTTTTACAGCCAATCAAAGCACGTTATATTACAAATAAAAATACTTTAATATTATGAAAAGCTTTACGTTCAACTTAGAGGTGTAAAGAACTTTTAACTCGATAAGGTAAAAGAAAGATAAAGAAAAAATATTTTAAATGGGCTTTGTTTTTGGGTCAATACACTTTTTTCCAGGTTTTAAATTTAATATAATATATAAAAATTAATATATTTTTATATTTTTGTGATATTTATATTTATTTAGTGTAAATAATAGGTAATTACTTGCTAAATTTTAATCTGTAATAAGCGGAGCCCTTAAACCAGTTTTAACGATAAAACCAGAAAATTCCACACATAATTTAAACATACAACACCAGGATCAAAAGGCAGGATCACTACCAACAGAGCTAACTATCTTGTCAATTATTAGGCCATGTAACCATATTCCAAGGACAATCAAATTGTCCTACAGACAGCCATTTAGTTGCCCAAGTGACTAGTTTTTGAAATTTTTAAACTTTGAACTGTCTGATAAAACATATTTATTTTTTTATGCTTTCAGTAAAATTTAAATGTAATTCTATCCAAAACACTCTAATTTAAAAAAGAATAATAATTACTTACCTCAATTATTCAAGTGACTTTCCAAAAGACTGGTTATCCGACGGACATCTTTTTTAACTTTTTAAACCTTGAACTATCTGGTAAAATATATTTTATTTTTGTTACTTTTATGCTCACAGTTAAATTTTAATCAAATACGACCTTAGACGCTATACTTTATTAAAAAATAATAATTACTAGCGTATTTCTTCTGGTTGTCCGACGGACACATATTAAAGCCAACCACTCCCTTTTACGAAACTTGGTTGACTAAGGCCGTAATCTGTTATGATAAGAAAAAAATTGTAACAATTATTTACCAAAAATATTGACTTACGCTATTTTTATTTTTATTTCTAAAATTATCGTGGTTGTCGAATGGTCATACGTTACGACTGACATTTTTAAGACCAAATGTTTATGCGAAAAAATGCCTGGCTAACCAAAACTAAACAATTAAGAAAAGACATAGCATATTTTTTTTCACTTTAAGTGGTCAATACCCATGTATTAATTTTTAAAATTGCAATTATTGTTGCATGGGGACCAAAACTAACTTAATATAACATGTTACTTTAAATTATTTGAGGACTATTAAAAAAGCAATAAATCAAAGAAACAATACCAATAATTATTAGTAAAGATTTACTTTTATTTAAAATTAATACCTAACTAATAAAATATTTAAATTTATACACATTTTCCGCTTTTATTAAGAACATAAGTAATTTTGCACATGGAATAACTATTATTTGATTGACCCTTATATTTTATAGCTTGTCCCCCGGTCGGTAGCGCAATAAATATATTATTTGATATTTAACCAAGAAGGCACGGGTTCGATTATCTACCTGGGAGACATTTTTAAGAAGTAGTGATGGTGGCACTACCGAGTTGTCTAAAAGGTACTGTAAAATGCAAAATTTGCACGTTTCATCGCTTGGACAACATTGATGAAACATTAAAAAGATGGGTTAAGCATCTAATAACTTAACGCCTACGGTACTCCTGTCTCTCATTAGTTTGAATACAATAAAAAACCTAAAATCAGACAATTGTTTTTGCTGTTGTTTAAATGTATCATTTTTTTACAGTTTATTTGTTTTCTAGGAATATTCATTGATTAATATGTTTAGGGGTTGCACCTTTGTCTAAGTAAGGTTTTCTAACTTTAAATAATTATTTTATATTGAAATAGTTTATGATTATTTTTTTAAAGTAATTTTAATATTATATTTTATTATTGCAAAGGCAGAATAGCTCTTCATATTAAATAAAAGTTTAAGTTTCTTAAAACATTATATTACATATCTTTATTCTGGATAAAAGCCAAATAATATTTTGTTGAATCAGTCTTTTTAAATTTTTTCTTACTATTTGAGAGCTTTGCCACTGCGCCTCTTAAAAGACTGTAATATTACAATGTGTAATTTAACTGAATTATCAATACCTTTTATGCCTTAATGTCTTACTTAATGGGCTTAATTTTAAAAAGCTCAAAAGAACGGGATACTTAAGCAATGTAATGTAAGTCAAAAAGTTAAAAAAATATACTTTTTTTGATATAATATATTAGATCAAATATTTATTGTACACCTAAATAATAAGGTAGTGACGGTCTGGTGGCTAGTGTACCAGTCTCCCATCCAAGAAACCTGGGTTGATAGGAGTATCACTTGAAAACGGATGGAGATAGATACCATCCGAAACGTCGTGTAAGTAGAAACAATAAAAGTCCAAGAAAGTATTATTATTAAAAACATAACATTGTCTACCACCTTAAAAGAAATATGCGTATATTTCATAACACTAAATATTTAAAAATAAAAAAGTCATTTATTGAAAATATACTACATTCTCTAATAAACTATATTTCAAATACTCCTAAGGGAGTGTCAAAACATTTTTTAAAATATTTTTTTAGGATTTATACAGGTGGAGACGACACGGCCGATCATAGAAAATTAAACAGTGTGTTAAAGCAATGGCCATATTTGCAGTTGGGTATACCTGAGCCGTGACGCCGTCCGACGAAAGCTGGAAGCCGCCAGCAGCCCCTGATATCGTTTGGCTCGAATCGGCGCGTTTGTTGCAGGAGGTGAATTATAGGAGGGTACAACGCAGACTAGTGGAAGGTATTAAATACATGTGTTTTCTATGATCGACGATCCTGTATCCAATTAATTTTTGACCACTACAACAATTTTCTTTGGTAGCATACAGGAGTAGCAGGGATTAAATGTGTTGATTTGATAAATATCAAAAAACCAGGATGACGTACCACGCAATTTGTAGGACAATGTGGGTATTAAATTATATAAATATAATTTAATCAACAGAAAAAAATCAGCTGATTAGTAGTTATTTTTGATGACATCGTTAACTATACAGGTTGGTGGTAGGGGACTCTTTGAAGAAATCTTGCATTTTGTAGGACAAATATTTTTCGGTTTATTTCATAGATATCTCACATTTAGATACACAGAGCCTAGTTGCCTTTTGCGGATTTTTACGATTTTGAGCAGTAAACAAAACTCTATTTCTATTTCTATTTTTTTTTCTTGGATTTGGTCCCCTCGGGTCCAATCCACCACTCTCCCCTTCCGGATTATGCTTTCAGGGCTTCGTCGGCGGAAAATCTGGATAATCGAGCTCGTAACTCCCAGAAATTCCAAAAAGAAAACAAAATAATTCATTCTTTTATATACAGTTACTTTTTTACTATTTATAAATGCAAAAACGCCTGTAAGTTGTTGGTTAGTAACTTATTTTTAAAAAATTTTATTTATTAAAATATATATATATATATATATATATATATATATATATATATATATATATATATATATATATATATATATATATATATATATATATATATATATATATATATATATATATATATATATATATATATATATATATATATATATATTTTTACAAGTTAGGTGCATGGTAAAAAACCTAAATGACTGCTCTTAGTTCAGGTCAATTAAGAGCTAAAAACACCAAGCAATTTGCTGTAGTCTACTCTGTAATCAGAGTGGCCGTCCATAAAAGTGTTAAATTTTCTAACTTTTTAGCTCAGTTCCATTTACTTTTTTCCTTTTTGGGGTATTTCTTTTACTAGCAAGAAAAATCCAGCCTTTTTCCGACAGAAAAACTCAAATACAAAGAACAGATGCTGAAAAGTTTTTTGACGCAATATATGGGAGAAAGAAATACGTTTGTTAATTTAATATTTTATTTTTGTGTACGTTTTGTAAATATAAGCACCAAAAATAATTTAAAGAAAAATCATTTCGATAAAATGACGTACACGAATACAGAGGGTATATTATAGTGACCGGTTCAGTAATGAAATGAATATTTATACCAGAGTTGGGTAGTATTCGAATACTCGGGATTCTGAATAGTATTCAGAATAGATTTGGCTGGTATTCGAATAGTATTCTAATAGATCTATTTGTTTGGTATTCGGTATTCGACAGAATACTTTTTGATCAGTATTCGGTATTCTGGATTCTGAATATCGTTTTTGAATATTCTGGTATTTAAGTTCTGGTATTTGAATACTAGTATTCGAATACTGGTATTCGAATACCGGTATTGAATAATGATATTCGAACACCGGTAATTAAATACTGATATTCGAATACCGGTAATTAAATACTGACATTCGAATACCGATATTCGACTACTGATATTTAAATACCGGGATTTAAATCTTGGTATTTAAATAGCAGTATCCGAATCCTGTTATTCACATCCCAACTTTAAATAATAACTATTTGATTATTTTTATTAATATTGCGTTATTTTTAACGCACCTTAAGCGGGTTAAAACATGTTCTAGACCTGTTTGTAGAGAAATTACAAACCAGTTAGCGCCAATCAAATTTTAAAAATAGGTCAGGTGATCGCTAAGTCCTCAGAAACAGATTCGATTTTGGTAATTTCTAATTTAATAATTTTTCTGTTATTTGAAATTGCCTGTGTAATGCAAATTTTCTTTTTTTTTTATTGTATATGACAGTACTAATATATTAGTATATTTTGTTTCTTCGATTTTATAAATAGATCTGTAGTAAATTTCTTAATTTATAAACTTTAATATTTTTTTGGTTTATTTTGTATTATTTAAAAATATATATTTTAATAACTAGCATACGTACTTAGTTAAAAATATAGGGTTGCTATTATACAAGGTGTGTCAAAATTTTGAGGTTATTTTTTAAACTAAATATGGCTTTGACCTAATTTTTTTAGACAACCCTATGGCGATACCTTTGTTTAAATGGTATCTTTTTATAAAACAGTTTTTATTCGGTAAACAGATGGGTGAAGGTCGCCTCCTATTCGGATCTCGTACTCGTACGCTTTCGTTATGTCATTACTGCCTAAATTTTGTTAGCGGCGTTTCTTTTGTACGATTGTAACGATTTTATAATTTGTTTGATTAATACTCCAAATTGATGAGAAGATTAGTGCAATCTGGTAGCTTGGACTTACCGATTCTTTTTAGCTTTTAATACAATAAAACGTTTTACTATAAATATATATATATATATATATATATATATATATATATATATATATATATATATATATATATATATATATATATATATATATATATATATATATATATATATATATAATACCTAAATTTTCTACAACTGTTTAGATATAGTTTAAAAATTCTTTTTATCGCAAATAACACACAAAAAATATACTCGTAAATTAAATTACCTGTTATCTTTCCATGGCCATTGAAACTTGCCAATTCGTACATTTCGAACCAAGTTTCTAAAAGGACCTTTTAATTTAACAGGAAACTGTTTTGTAAATTCACCTCGTAGGTACACACTTAAAAAGTTAACTTGAAACCCTCAGACTAGGTCAATTAGGAAATAAAAGCACCCAGCAATTTACTGCACTCTCCACAATAATCAGAGTGGCTGTCCATGAGAGTGTTAAATTTTCCAAATTATTTGCTTGGCTAATTTTCGTTTTTGTTCTCCTTTTGAACTTGCTTCTTCTACCAAAAAAGAAGATTTTCTTTTTACAACTAAAAGGTTTGTACAGGGTGTCCCGTTTTGTTTGCAAGTGCGAAGTATCTTATTTATTATAATAAATAGAACTTTGCGGTTTTTTGCGAACCTGAGCTACTTTTCATAAAATGCAAGATGCCATAAACCAAGCCGTCATAACCCTCTTAGTTCCTGAGCCAAAGAATAATTTTTAAAAAAATCATTTTCAAGGTATTCCTTGCATATCAGTTGGCTGTTAACTTATCAAGAAGGTAAAAATGGATTCTTATATGTATAGCTTTACGTAAAATTTTTCCATATAGTATTAAATCCGTTGTTTCTTTTAAAATAAAAGACCATGTATATTTGTAAAAATTAATTTGCCCCTTACAGGCTTTTTAAATAAATACCACTGTGGGTTTATTTTTATAAACAACGACAATATTCCCAATTTTCATAATTTGCATTCAAAATTTTGCAGTAGGCCATGCAATCAAATCAGTTAACATTTTTTTTTAGTGACTTGAATACTGTGATGGTGCTTTCGTTGCTAATTTCAAAATTAAATTTTGCTGTTTCACTTTAAACGTTTTTTATTTAGATATATAAATCTAGGTATGCAGCATTTTCTTGAGCAAAATTATTAATTTGAAAAGTTGTTTTTAAATTATTTTCCATTTTGTTCTTACTATAATATATTTAGTTTATTTTCGACCCAAGAAAACAAAAGAAAAAAATTGCATTGGGTTAAGTAAAAAACCATAATTTTAATGAAAAAAAAAATGTGTCGCATTAATTGAAAATGTCAGTTAATGTCATAGGCAAATAGGTGTTTTCTGAATAAAGAAATAAACGAACCAAACTCACAAAAAACAAAGTGACATTATTACAAATTTAATATGACGAAATACCCAAGATGGCGGACTAGTTACTTTTAATGCACTCCTACAATATGGGTATCAAATAAAAGGGCTTGCTGAGAGTAACTCGAAAAAAATAACATCTTCCTAAATTCAACATGGCGAAACACCCAAGATGCCAGACTTTTTAAATGCACTTCAGGGGATTGTTAAAAGAAACTCGAAAACTAGTAACGTCGTTCTAAATCCAGCATGGCGAAACAGCTAAGATGGCGGACTAGTTGTTTTTAATGTATTTCTACAATATGGGTATCAAATGAAAGGGCTACCTAAGAATCCAAAAGTAATGGGATGTCATCGTCAGTACAAATTCAATATGTCGGACTTTTAAAAATGGCGTACTAGTTTGTTATTTCTAATGCACTGCTACATTATGGTAATCAAACAAAAGGGCTTGCTAAGAATAACTCAAAAAACAAAGTGATATCAATCCAATCTGGCGGAACAAGATTTTTATGCGTTTCTACCATAATGAGTAAAAGAAGTCCCTGATGCAAATGCCTAATAATATTACAGTTAAAGTGTCTAAAATTACCCATCTAAATCATTGCAATAATGATGCGTTGAATACGATAAATAGACTGAGAAACCTGTTCAGCGATAACTAAAAAGTAAAAATAAATTAAAAATAAAAACTATTTTTAATACAAGCTTTTATTTAACTGCACTAAAAGGATCAAATAACCGGGTTTTTTTTAACTATTACTATAAAAATATAACATCATTACACAATTTATATGATTTAAAAGCTTGTCGCGATATTTACCTAAGTTTATAAACAGATCAATTAAATAACTTGATCAGATTGCTTTAATTTTTTTAAATTTTTAAACTAAGTAGTTTCTTTTATCTCTTTAAGTTCATTTAAATAAAAGCTTTTTTAAAAATACTTTTTTCCACGACCGTTAAGAAAATGCTGCTTTTTAAATCGATAACATGAAGGTAAAGTACTTCATTCTAGTACACTACATAAAGTGTTAAAAAAAGTAACTTTTTTTAACACTTCCAAGCTTTTTTCACACTTTGAATTAGTGTTTTGTGTCAGTGCCTACTACAATAAACCCAAATATCAATTTATGCAATTTAACAGTAAACGCGACATCACCCGAACCAAACGGTCAAGTTACCTTTGATTTTGTCATTATTTCCTTTCGTTCATGTGTCACCAGTTTTAAGAAATGACAGTTTGCAAATAAATTCAATAGAAATTATTAAAAATTAATAGTAATAATGAATTTAAATTACTAAGAAATTTAAAAGGAATTTATACTGTTTTAGTATTATTTCTACAAAAATTAAGTACATACAATTTTCTAAAATTACATAATAAATGCATAGTTATGAAGGGGATAATTGTCTCTTAAAAATAAGAAAGCAATGATTTTTTGTTGCAATATAATGGCTGTGCTGCAAAATTCAAATTAATAAGTTTAGATAAATACAACATGTATAAAATGATATTTTGGAAAATTTTACACGGTCGTGGAAAAATATAGTATGTTACACATGCATAAAGTGTCTTTTGTTTACTCATTGGATTGCCGCACTTGCCTAAAGGCTCGTGCTGTCAAACTTCCCATTCGTAAATTTTATGCACTACGTAAATTAATATTTACTTAATTTATTTTACACTATTCTTGTAGGTTAATTGTTTACAATTTTTGGAAAAGAAGACGACAGTAAATTTTCCCAATTCCAAATACCAAACATTAAATTAGCCGTTTTATAATTTTTAGCAAGCTAGAAATGTAGCAAAAGGGAAATAAAAATTGCAATAAATTAAAAATTTTGGACCAAAAATACATTGTTCACAATACAAAACTGGTATTTTATTCTAAGCATAAAATATTTTATTTAAACTAGGTTAAACGTAAATGGATGATGGATTTATAAGCGTGCTGCTCCAGTGGGGAGTCTTAAAATTGAAATTGAAACCAAAAACAGGAATATTGAATTATAAACCACATCAGAAGTATGTCAGTTCTCACAGTTGACGCCACCTAATTTATTTCTAAGTAAAGGAAACCAACGTGTTTGCATTGATAAGCTAATTTTGTTAAAACAGAAAGCGTACCTATCTTTGGATGAAGTTAAATATTTAAAACATACACATACATGGTTTAAAAACTGCAATAACGTCAAAAATATTATAATTTTTTATTACGCTCTTATTAGCTTCACTTGTATGTATGTATGTATGTATGTATGATACTAACGTAAAAATATGTGTTGAAACAATCAAGATGGCGGATGGGCGCCATCTTGGGAAAAACATTAAAATTGGAAATGGCAGTACTTTATAAATTACTAGATTAGATAGTTAGTTAGTAGTTAGATGTACTTAATATGATATTTTCCTCTTTTTAAAGATCTTTTAAACGGGAATTAAATATACAGAATGCTTCAATAAAAAAATAAGTTTTTGTTCTACCCTGTATATTGTTATCAGTATCAGCACTAAAACGATATTTAAACGAAAGTTCAGAAAAATACGACATTATATACATCTAACTTTACGAGTTTTGAGAATATGGCCATCGAAATAAGGTATTTAGATGTTTTTTAAAGTATCCAAGTACTAACCAGGAGCTTTAAAATAATGTACCACAAGATCCCCCTTTTAATTCAAATTTTGTTCCCAAGGTGGCGCTCATCCGCCATCTTGATTGTTGCAACTATCATTTTTACGTTAAAAAGTAGTTTATGTCCTCCCAACGGTCATACCCAAATTTTATAAAAAAACTTTTAAAAGTACTAAAGTTAGCAGAGGGGGACTATTTACGTCCACACTGTATATCATATGCTTGTACATATATATGTATGAATGTATGTATGTAACTCTCAATTATGAATGTTTGACACTAGGTGTCAATACAACCATAGTTTTGGATTTTAAACACGCTCTCATTTATAGATATAGTTCCCTGTAACCAAACTTGAAAGTCTTACGACTGTTTTTTATGTTTGACACTAGGTGTCACTACAAGCATTGTTTTGGATTTTAAACACGATCTCATTTTATAGATATAGTTCCCTGTAACCGAACTTGAATGTCTCATGTCTGTTTTTAATGTTTGACACTAGATGTCAGTAAAAGCATAATAAAACCAAAAAGTAACAAATTATAATAGTTTTAAAAATTTGAAAAACAGGCTTTAAAGCACATCGAACTAAAAAGTGGAAATATATTTTAAAATAATCCTAAAACAATGATGAACGAAAATACTTGTGTTATTGTAAAAAGCGTTGGTGCATTGTGCGTATTTTTCGTATATGGAGCGCCTGACGCTTTTTAACAGTAATATTAGTATTTTTCGTTTAATATTGCTTTAAGATTATTTTAAAAATATTTCCCACTTTTTACTTTGATGTGCGTTTTAGTTTGTTGTTCTATTAATATTTCTTATTAATAATTTAAAATATGCCGACATATTTTTTACTTTTTAAACATTTGTAAATAAGGTTGCCAAATGTGCTGCAGAAAAAAACCGGATATAAGAAAAACTTTAATTTATTTTAAAAATTTGGTAAAAGAGCTATTTATATTAAAAAAAGTTTACTTCAGCCCAGTGCCGTTACTTGAACGAAGATTTCTGAAAAAAACGTACGTCAATGACTTTTAAGCTAGTCATTGACGTTATTTTATTTATACTAAGCTAGTAAAAATACAGCTTTTTAGCAATTTTTTTCTACTCTGGGTCCGATTTTCGACATAGGGAGTAAACATTTTTGATGGAAAAGGTGTTGTGTTCTGCCTCTTTTATTACAATCAAAAGTAGGCAATTTTAAAAGAGATGAAAAGAACCCTTCTCTTCAGAAATTTCTACTCTCTTTGTCGAAAATCGTGACCCTAATAACTCTTTGAGAAGAATATTTAGGTATATAAAATTATTATAACCACGAATTAAAAACAAATAATTTTAAACTAATGAATTATCCTAAATTATTTTTTTGTTAGAAAGAATTCGTTGAGGTATAGCGCTCAAGACTCTAGATTGGGTAACATTAAATAACTTTTAAATCTCTAAATAATCTAAATAAGGTTTTTAAATATACAAATAAAAGTACTTACTTTTATTAAACTCAAATTAGGTAATTTAAGGTATAAACAAAAAAAATATTTTTTAAGTTAGCACCGTGTATCTGGGAAACAATACATTGCCGGACACTCTGTAAAGACAGACGATTTTATTTCTGTCCAAATATTTTCCAATTTAAATTTATTATTGAACTATTTTTGTGAAGTCTTGATTTGTACACTGGAATTATTTTTTATTTTACAAAGGTGGGTTTCTTTGATTGGCGATGATTATTCACACTTGGAAACTTTGATTATATTCAGTGTGGTGTTGCACTATAAACCAAATAACATTTTTTTTATTATGCCATTTTTTATTAAAATAACACAAAAACCGGACATTCTGTTGTCTGGTTTGCTAAGATTTTTCCGACATACATCAGAAAACCGGACTCTCCGGTCGAAAACCGACATTTGAAAACCCTACTTGTAAAAATGCTTACAGTGCCATTTTTTAAAAACACGTTCTTTATAACAATTTTTATGCTTATATCCTGCTCGTTACTTTAAGCATAAGCAAAAATTATTGTAAGTGTTATAATAATATCAACTAATTTTTTTAAAATATTTCGCTATACTCACATGCAAAGTTGGCGTCGAATACTAAAAATCGGTATTCGAATACGAATACCGCAAAACAAAGTATTCGAATACCGAACTGTATGAATACTTGGAAGAAAAAAGTAATCAAATGCTCGGTATTGAGGAACACCCGGAATCGGTATTCGGAATACTGGAAACAAAAGATTCGAATATTAAAAAGAGAAAAAACGATGATTAAAAATTTTAAGACCAGAAAAAAAGGTCCTACCTTATTTTTCTCCGCTTTTTGTTTTCTTTTGGTATTCTACTACTGTGACAATTTTAGTATTCAAATACTGCTTACACATTTCCCGGTATTCGAATGCTCAAAAGTATTCGAATACAGAATCTCGAATACTAACCAAAAAGTATTCTGCCGAATACCGAATACCAAACACACAAAGGTATTCGAATACCGGCAAAATGTATTCTAAATACCATTCAAAATACTGAGTATCTCGAATACGACCCAACTCTGCTAACATATATATATATCCATTAGTAATTTTCTGTTGAGTTTAGAAAAAATAAAAATAGGTGAAGTTGATACATACATAAAGTTACCGTAAACTACGCCTTAGCCATAAATGAAGATTGACATATTCAAAAGCTTTTACAAAAAAAAAACTGTCTCAGCCCACGTGACGTCACTGTATATTTAGTTATAGCTGCTTTATTAAATAACGCCAGCGAATCCAATACTTATTTATCCCTATTTTTTATCCATATTTCAAGAGCTAATACCTATTTTTACATTTTCACGTTTATGTTATGCTGAATAAGATTTATATTTAAAACTCAACATACATTTTTTCATATGTAAAGTTCTATTCACCTTTTATACAAAACATTGCGTTTACAAGCCATTTCAACATATTTTTCAAAAGAGTGCATATAAAATTCATATATTTCCCGGCAGACGTATGAAAATGTGCGAATTTTTCGTTTCATGCACGAATAGAGAAAATATATTTTTGATTCTTTACTAAGCAGATTTAGCCGCAACAAGCAAATTTATTTTTTAAAACGTGTTAATATATAGTTTTTTTGTAAAAAAATGCTTGTGTGGAATCAGTAGATACTTTTTCGTATTGATTTATTAATATATTATATATATATATATATATACATTAATATTAGGTAAAATTCTTTGGGTATATGGCTCATTCATGACAATGAAAATAAATAATAAATAATAACCTGTAAGTATTCGGCTACCATGGTTGGTTGTTAAAAATTACGGAGTCTCTAAAAGAAAATGGAATACCCCGGGCCCGACCAAGACGGCGACACGTGTTTCGTCTTCGTTAAGACTTGTCATAGCCGCTTTAGGTCGTAGACACCTTGATGATGCCCCGATTGACTGTAAATATCCTGTTTTCATTTGTTATAATATTAGAGCAAAATATTTTTAGGATTTTTGTTTAAATTTTATTTGTAATGTAAAACATGTATTTAATCCCTCGTTTGCTTAAAACTTAAAAACGTTTTAACCACATTATAAGATTTTTATCTGTTGTAATTTTTACGATGTTTTATCATAGAACTTAAAATAATTAATTTCTAAACTCAGAAATCAGTTACATAAAACTTTTGGATTCTCCTGTAAAAGAAATAAAGTCATTAAAAATATGTGCTTTTTAACCGCTGATGCTTATTAAAAAAAAGTTTTTCTTAAAAATTAAAAATTATGTTAGTTCTTACGAACTCTGTAAACAAAAAAAAAACAGTTTTTCTTTGTATTTCATAAACAATTTTATTATGAATCACTTATACAGTAAGAGCCCGTGAGCGGCAGACTTTCGTCATTTTGTAAAAGCTAAATTTTATATATGTTATTTGGCTACCTATTAGAAGATATTTTTCCAGTCGGCAGACAGTTTTGACAGTTCCAATTTCTTGAGAGACAAACATTTTTATGGGCCCATGGTTCGATGAAGTTCAATATTTCTGATATTTAGCAAAATATATCAAAATATCTTATATCAGGGTTGTAAAGTTTCTAAAGGGGCATGTCCCAAAAATATTGTCTTCTATACAGAGTGTTTCAAAAAACATTAAAAAAACCCACATTACAGCAATAACTTTTTTTTGGGACACTCTGTATACATCAAATTTTATAAATATATTTAGGACATACCCTACTAATCTTAAATATAAATATAAAATTCAGCCTTTACATAATAACACAAGTTAGGTTTTAATTTTTTAACCTTTGGTACCTGTTACCTGTCAAAGCCAATATGAGTCAAACTTTATGTTTGGCATCACTTCTACCTATAAATATGGAAGCATGCACTAAGAAACTTTCAGCTTTTACAAAATGATGAAGATCTGCCGCTCACGGGCTCTTGGACTATTATTTTTTCAATTTTTTTTTATTTGTCCGCCTGTAAACCCCATCCGTAGACAATCTAAATAAACAACAGTTAGAGCAGAATTGCTATGGAAACCTTTAAAGTAATTATTAGACAGTCAAAAAGTCCAGCGTATACGTATCCTTATCAAATGACAGCTGCGCATGAGCATTATAAATTTTTTCGTCGTACGGAGATACGTCAGACGCAACGCTACGGATTTCTACATAGTTTTACCTTTTCAAGCTTTGTGAGCTACAATAAAATAAATAGCGTAATGTGTTTTTGCTCGTGAAATAAGTAATTAATTCGTTTTCAAGCTTATTCCCGTGGAAAATATATAAATTTATGCTTATTTTTCTACAAAGCGGGTAAAATGATTTGTAAAGAAAATATTTCGCTTCAGTTAAAGCGAAAAGCGGTTAAGAATATTCAATAGATGTCAGTAACCAAGTGATTTATTCAAAAGATATTTATATCAACCTTTTAAGTTCTATACAGGGTTTTTTTTTAAGTTGATACTTTCTCTTTGACACTGTTTAAAACACAAGAAAATAAAAACATTTTTCAAATAAAATGACGTCCGAACATGCTTTCTTTCCGAGAGGTCCGAAAATGCTTTCTTTTTAAAATACAGAGTATAAAAGTTTTAAGAAAAAATCCTTTTTTAATATGACGTTCCTACGACTCCAGATATTTCCACAAAATTTAGTAAACTTCTTTCGACCATAACGTTATAGTTTTTGCTGTAAACATTTTTAAGAAAAATGTACCGGTGGGTTCGAACAAGATCCCAGCAAACACTATTTGCCGGCCATGTACATTTTTCATATTGGCATTGATGGTAAAGCATTGGCAATTGGTGGCAATATTATGCCAACATCTTATACGCATTAAAAAGTCAACCCTAAATAAATACTTAATTGCCAATAAATTTTACATGCAGGCGAATTGCCGGCAAGCATACAAAAATGGCGGCATACCAATCCTGATTAAATAAAGCACGCGTTTTTGTTGCATGCAAATAAATATTGGATTTTTGAAGGCAAACCTTCAACGCATATTCATACTTTTTAAACCATATTATTAACACTGGTATTTAACTAACATTAAAGCAATTTTTTTGATCTTTTTTATTTATAATGGCAGCTAAACAACATTATTTTATGTTTTTTTACATAATTTAAAGGAAATGGCTTTTCATAACATTTTATTGTTAAAAATCATGCAAATAAAAATTAGGTCAAACAAAATGTTTATTATGTATTTTGGAGCGAATAAAAATAAAATGATGGTAAAATTAGCTACGTTAATTTCGACCGAAGGTGACCGCTTTGTGCATTTGTTTTCTACGTGGTTTTCTAGCTTTTTAGTTTCTTCTTTAAAGAAAAGAGTTTTTTAAGAGACATAATTAAATGTATTCATTACCTAATAAGTGTGTGTTGTGTGATTAATTGGTGATGGCTAGTCGAGAAGGCAAGATATTCAAGTATACTGTTAGGAGCTGTAAACATTTTGTTTAAAACTTCATTAAAAGTTTTAAAGACGTGTTAATAAAAAATATTATATATATTAAACAGTTTTTTTGACATACCGATAGATGGCGTAATGGACAATAAACTACTACGTTTCTGCAATATCTTCGCTTTTTATCGTCTAAACCGTATCTATTAGACATTAATAATTCGAGAGCGGCCTGCGATCGGTGATCTCACTTAGCTTTGAAAGAAATATCTTCGGCTAGTGTAAAAATCTGCATCTCCAAGTTGGACAGTGTTCCGAGAGATGGTACTTTGCATTGCAAGGAAATTGCATGCAGTAAGGAGTTTTTTCCTATTTTAATTTTCAAATAAAATGTCGCATCATTTTAGCTTTTAAAAAAAAGTATATGCGACAATTTTCGTCAATAAGACGTCAGCTTGCTGCTTGGGAGTATCTGCATTTGCCCATTTTCGTGTCTTTTTGTTATCTTTTGCCAATAACTTATTAATGATGGATGTCATCATCTTAAACGCATTTTTTTGCCAATAACTTATTAATGACGGATGCCATCACTTTATCTGCAACACGTGGCCTAATAACGGTCAATTGCCCACTTTCGCGTCTTTTTGATACCTTTTGCCAATGCCTTGCCATTAAAGAGTGTTGGCAATACCAGTAAATTAAATGTACAACGCCGGCAAAAAATGTTATATGGGATTTGTATTAAATAAAAAAAACAGTTGTACGCCACTGCTTTTTTTCGAATCAATATTTTTGTATTACTAATTTATTTTGGAGATAATTTGGTCTCCTGATATTTTTCGTACGACAAGAGGTTTTCGTTCAAAAAAATAAAAGCCATTTTGATACATGACGAAATCCATAAATTTTATATTGTGTTTTGTATGTAAAATACTTACGTTTTTGTTTAATTTTCATTAAGGTAAGGTGAACTACTTAAATAAGTACAATTTATTGTCATAAAAAAGGTGTTATTCTTGGAAAACTATTACACAGTCAGAAATTTAACTTAGAAATACAACAACGTATCATATTTTAGCGATTTTGTCATCAAAATGGCTTTAATTTTTTAAACGAAAAACCGTTTGTGCGCACAGAAAAATATTAAAAAACCAAATTAACCCCAAGGTAAATAAGTATTTCAAAAATATTATTAATATAAAGAAAAGCAGTGGCGTACCGTTTTTTTCTTCAAAAAATTAAATACAAATCTTGTTCGAACGCCACTGGTTAAATAAAAATATTTAAAAAACCTTTACAGCAAAAAGTGTTATGTAATGGTAAAAAAAAGCGTACCAAAATTTGTGGACATATCTGGAGTGGTAGAAAAGTGATGATAAAAAGCATTTTTGTCTTAAAACTATAACACCCTATGTATTTGGGTAACAAAGCATAACAAACAATATTTTATTTGAAAAATATACTTATTTTCTTGCATTATATACTGTGTTAAGAGGATTATATCAACTTAAAAATAACCCTGTAGAGGGTGTTTTATTTAAAATAAAAAAGTTGACCATAACTTCCGGTATAATCTGCTAAAACTGTCAAAGTATTTTGGTTTTATGTGCCCCACTGACTTAATAATGTTACAAAATTTTTACCATTTTCTAAAGCCTACTTTTTAAGAAATCGATCACAGCAGTTCCTTGTGTAACACCCGGTATTAGTACCGTCATGCAGAGTAAAGACATTTAAAAATTTGCATTACACAGGTTGGCCAATTTGTTTTCTTTTAATTAATCATAGCATCATCAGCCTTGATTATATATTTTTTTATCTTGCAGGAAATACAACAGTTTCATTTTTTCTTCCCATATTTTTTTAGGCAACCCAGTTTTTATCCGGTACACAGATTGGTAAAGGTCGTTGCTTGCTTGGGTTGGGATGGCTTTGCTTCTAGGCAATCGCCAGGTAAAGGTCGTTTCTTATATTAGAATTTATCTATTTTTTGGTTATGGCTACACCTAAAGTGAGCAAACGTCTCGCCTGTTTTTGAGAAATGTCCTGCTTTTGGCGGACTGGCTGTAAATGACTATACAGGATATCCGGAATGGTGAGGTCAAAAATGATAGGAGCGATAGAGTGAGCAAAAATAATGTTAGTACTTTATATAAAAAAGTCCCATTGCGCTTTCTGTAAAGTTATTGACCTTCAAAGTTAGAATTAAAAAATGTACATTTCATTTATTACTTTTGAACGATTGCCACAATACTAATAATATTTGAGCATTAAAATTATCCTATACCAATGCTTTTGTCCATAGGCAATGATGTGCAGTAAGTCATAATTATACAGAGTGAGTGATTATTTTTCTGCGTTTATTGTATGCATTTTTTACAGAGATGAAAAATTTGACACTTTGGTTTGATCGTTTCATTCCTTCATCTTTTTTGTACAAAAGGTATACTTTATTTAAATCGATATCTTGGACCGTTTTTCATAAAAACGCATTGTAAATCCAGACATAAGCCCATTTTGTATGTAATCAAAATTCAATTTTTTGAGAAAATTATTAAATATGGTAAAATGATGGAAGAAAGTCTTTATTTGTGTTATAAAGTTTAAAAAGCTTTCAAACACAATTTTAATTATTTTTACCACATTTTTATAATTTCCTTAAAAAATTGATTTTTATTACATACAAAAGATGGGTATATCTGGTTTTTAAAATGCGATTTTATGAAAAATGATCCAAGATATCGATTTAAATAAAGTATACCTTTTGTATAAAAATATTAAATGAATTAAACGGTGAAAGCAAAATGTCAAATTTTTCACCTCTGTAAAAATGCATACAATAAACAAAAAAATTCGTTTCATCCTGTATAATTATAACTTACTCTGCAATCATTTGCTTATGAAAAAGCATTGGGACGACTTAATTTAAATGCCCAAATATCATTATTATTGTGACAACCGTTTAAAAGTTATAAATGAAATACATTTTTAAAATTATAACTTTAAAGGTCAATAACTCCTAAGAAAGCACGATAGAACTTTTTTATATGAAGTACTAACATTATTTTGGCTCATTCTATCACCCCTCTCATTTTTGAACTCACCTCTTCCGGATACCCTGTATATAAAGGTTTTTCACGGAAATGAGGACCTTTTTAAAATTTTGTACATCAATAAACCAATTTATCGTTTTCCATCGAAGGACTTCAGCGGAGGTAAGGACCTTTTTTACTCTTAAAAAAATGGGATATGATCTTATTTAATTTATTTTCCATTTGTCCCGCTTTGTATGATTCAAAATGAAGACTACAGGGGAGAAACGTGTTAAGTCACAAAAATTGCTAAATCAATCTATTCAGAAAGAATGGTAGGTCTAAATTCTAAGTGTATAGTATCCATATACCGAGACTATGCAGGGGGATAAACGTAACGAGTCTCTCGTAAGACCAAAAATTAGTATCAGGCTACTGGTGCTAAGTCAATAAATAATCAATGACATAATACATTTTCCCTGTATATCTGATGTTTTGACACTTCGGCCCAAAGTAGGTGAAGTACCGAATAGTTATTTTATTTCATACTGTCCAGTAAATCCACTTACCATGTAATAATTTGGGGCCGGTAAATTGCACATTACGGTACCTGGTACTGTAATATGTTGCCTAGCAACGCTGTCATGTATCATTATAAATGTCCATGTGATCATTGTTGGTATGCCTTGATTAATGTCATTTTGGATGCCAAAATGAAATTAAATCTTTAAATACTCATAATACCATTAAGCAGGGGCGGTCATATCGACTAGGGGTCATAGGCCAAGAAAAAGTGTGTGAGGTGCCAAAAATAAAAATCTTGGCCCCTAGAAAGAAACAAAATTTTCAAATCTTTTGAAGAGCAAAAAAGTCCCCTCACCTATTTTTATTGTTGTTCTTTCATTCTTTAATTTATAAAATTACAAAAGACTTCCATGATCACCCTCACCCCTCGGACCAGCCCTGAGCATATCATCATTAAATGCCCATATTTGCCATTACATATGTATGAAATACAAAGAATGTGGCATTAAAGAGGGGACCATGCCCCCCTACGACCACCCCTGATATTAAGCGATATTTCATCTGATATTAGGATATATAGGAATTTCTACTTTTACTTAAAATATATTTTTTTTACCAACTTTAGTAAATGAAAATTATTAGATTACTATAAAACAGACATATTCTTACATTTTCTAAAATATTCTGTTTAACTAAATTTGGTCATTTCTATTTAATTTGGACCTATCTAGCGTTACATATTCAAAACCGTTTAGGAGCTACAACAAATATAATACTATTATAATACTAATTTTATTAATTTTACAGTGACAAGCGAAGAATAATCATAGGTACCTATGATATGGAGAATAAGGCTGTTACCTACGTAATTTAAGTAAAATAATTTTAAACTAACAACATGTTCTCTTAAAATTTTATAAATAATATTTATTTATTAATTTACATAAAGACTGTATGAAATATAATATCATACGTCCATTAGGTGTTATTACAGTACTCGTTTATATTCCAGACTCGGCTCCTGCGTCGCCTCGTCCGTAAACATCTCGTACTGTAATAAGTCACCTATCGGACTTATAACGTAGAATACTATTGTCGCACCGGTCATTATGAAGTTGGAGGAATTTAATAGTTTTAACATGGTGTTATATAAATAGGCAGTACGCAAATAAGGTAGTTATAGAAGCGTTTCTTTACTTAAAATTCGTTTTCTGTAAAAAGTTTAAAAAACGACTTAATACGTTTTCCCCTGTGGTCTTCAAATGTGGTTACTTTGGGCTAACACAATAAAATAAATAAATGTATACATTTTTTAATTGCAATGTATATTTTAAGACCTTTCCTTTTTGGGTTATATCATTGTTGAAAACGAAACGTTCGTACATCGGCCGTTTTAAAACCGCCTCCATAAATAACGTCGGACTTATCTCGTCTAAAGCTTTATTCCGAGAAACAAGGTCCTCGGCAATCTAAAAACACAAAACGGACACATGCAAACCGGGAAATAGCTTTCATAAATCCAAACGACGGAATGGCCATACCGATGCAACATGGTAATCGCACAGCGCAACCTGGTTCCGGTATGTTTAAAATAACTATATGCCAGGCAATAATTTTCACTTTAGATTGTTTTAGATTTGTTTACTTTAAGTCATACTACATTGAACGCGTCGATTTCGGCGGGTATTAGCGCATTAAAGGTGAAAAAAACCTTTATAGGCTACAAAGTCGGTCTATATAGGGTCGCGACATTCGGCCATATTGCTTTGACGTATTATGAGTTCACATCTCCCATTTTTCGGACATTTTGTTCATTGACGGAGATATACAGTTTATTCTATTAGTAGATCAACCGTTTACACAACAGTTTTTAATTATTATTAAGTTGTAAATTCTGTAAATTACTTTAAATAAAAAACATTTGGAATTACATCTTTCAACAAATATTACTTCCAAAACAATGCAAAATGAAATGCGCAAATTCTAGACAGCCTTGCCAACTTTTCTCCGTGAAGTGCACTTCCTTGCGTCCCCGACCTCGAACCGCCTAAAAGTTGAGAATGTGTCGCAACCTTATAAGTATAAACTAACCTTGTATAGACTACTGATTTTATACTTTAAAGAGGAACTACAACGTTAAAGGGATTTTATTATTTCATATGATCAATAGACCCCCAACTATTAAAAAACTGCGAAGTGCTACCATTTGAAGAGGTGCGTTTTTGAGAACGGGGTGAAAACAGCCCCTTTTTAGTTTTTTGAGGTTAGGTCAACAACTACGCACTTTTCCAGGTAGTAGTGAGCAGAAGAGGTGTAGAAAATTAAATTCTCCATCGAATACCTCCTACCGAATTAAGAAGAGGGTATTTTTGACAAAAATGTGCTCAAAAAATGAAGCAAAAAAAAACACGAAAATCACAAAACGGACACATGCAAACCGGGAAATAGCTTTCATAAATCCAAACGACGGAATGGCCATACCGATGCAACATGGTAATTGCACAGAGCAACCTGGTTCCGATATGTTTAAAATAACTATATGCCAGGCAATAATTTTCACTTTAGATTGTTTTAGATTTGTTTTCTTTAAGTCACACTACATTAAACGCGTCGATTCCGGCGGGTATTAGCGCATTAAAGGTATAAAATAGTTATTTTTCTAACAAGTGCGCAAAGTGATACTTTTCCGCACGCGACTGCCGTTCAAGCAGTCAAGTGCGGAAAAGTCACTTTGCGCAAGCGTTAGGAACAAAATTTTTCCTGCGAGCATCAGATAATACCAATATTAAAGCAATGATTATTTTGTAAATTATTTTTAATCTGAAAGAAGTAACTACTACAACATATTTAATTGCAGAACCTGTAATTTCATTTAACGGGTTGCTTATGGAAGCGCTTATTGTACGGCTTGATGAAGGTTGATTCAGGAATGTAGCTCTCAGCTACAGCCGTTGATTTCCAGCCCCCAAGTCGCGTGACATTGGTAATTCCTTCTCCAGAATCCGCTAACATAGTCGCAGAGGATCGACAAAAACCATGTCCAGTTTACTCTTCTGGATTTTTTAATTTTAGATATGCAGCAATTTCTGCAATTGATACCTAAGAACCGATTAGAGTTCTAGCAATTGATACCTAAGCACTCATTGCAGAACACCTAACTTTCTGCAACCGCAGTTTCTTGTACAGTACATCCTCTCGAACATCGAAAGGCTAATTTATCAAACAAAACTTGTGGCGTAGAGCTAGGAGAGTAAATATTGGAATTATTTCAAATCTTAAATTTTTATACTCATATATGACTAAAAAATAGTAACCTTGGCTGAAGAGTCATATTTAAAAATTGGGATTGTCGAAATAATTTACAAATTATAGGGTTTATGCACATTTAAACGACGGCCGTGGGTAATGGAGGTGGTTAATGAGCGTGGGTAACAGCCGTGGGTAATAAGTCATATTATCTGTTTAAAATCACATTATTAATTGTATACAATATTAAACTTTCGTAGAAAAAAAATATAAATTAAAAAAAATTACGTAAAATTAACAAAAATCATTGCAGTATGACACTTTGACTAACCATATTTTGCTTAAAACTAACTTCAGCATTTTTAAAAGCATACCATTTTAAAAACAAAGAAATAAGCTTATTTTTAATTTGCATCATATATACATAGACGCACAAATAAAGAGTTATAATGAGAAATTAAAAAGATATACGTACAGATTAGGAAAAATTGTTGAATGTAGAATAACTTGAAGAACCATATCTTACCTATAAATAGTCTTAGCCTATTACAATTGAACGTTTTAAACGTAATTGTTTTTTCTATCAACTGAATATCCTATAGTCTATACCTAAAACTGCGTCGAACAGGGTTACAGAACATTGTTTGCAAAAATAGCTAGAATTGCCGAAAAATGGTGTGAGTGGCAAACTTTCAAAAAATCGTTTTTCGAATACTATGAACTCTGAAGACTTCTTCCCTAGCGGTATTTTGTAAAGGAAAGATGAATGTTCTTTTTTTATAAACAAATGCCTATACCTAAACCCCCTAGAAACAAGTTATAGGGCAAAATTCAAAAAAAAAAAAAAATCTTTTTTTTTTTTGCTTCGTTTTGAGCATATTTTTGTCAAAAGTAACTTTTTTTAATTCTGCAAGAGTTATTTGATTAATAATTTAATTTACTACAACTTTTCTGTTGACTAATACCTGAAAAAAAGTGCGTAGCTTTCAAAAAACTGAAAAGGGGCTGTTTTTCCCCGTTCTTAAAAACGCACCCCTCTAAATGATAGTACTCCACGTTTTTTTAATACTTGGGGGTTCATTGACCATGAAATAATAAAACACCTTTAACGTGGTAGTTCCTTTTTACTCTCTTTTTTTGTACATAATCAATAGCATATTAAGGGTCCAAGAGAAAACTTATAAAGGAAACTATGAAAAATACCAAAGAAAAAAAATTGAGGTTTTTACAATCCAAACTGTCTAATAGTGCGGACAAAGATAGGGAGTTTGGGACAAAAATCAATATTTTGGTTGGTTTTTCATAATTTGTTTTTTTAGGCATACAGGGTGTCCGCAAAATTATTGGTACACAGGAAAACCACAGATTCCTTATACAAAAATATGAAGTTTAAACCATACATACCTATATTCAAAAATTCCTAATAAGAAAGATACAGGGTGTCAAAGTGAATTTTTTTTCTTTAAATTTTTTCAATAACTTTTGATACGTTTAAAATATTTTAATAAAACTCGGCATCTGGGGGTTTTTTGAGATGAGCTATTCAATTCTGATATTAATTTTATGTGTAAACCAGATGGGGCTGATTACAGTATTTAATTTTTTCTAAATCGTCGTAACTTTTTTGTGCTACACTGTGTGTATCATCGAAGTAAACCAGTAAATGGATGGTACTTCTTTGGGTACACGCCAAAATTAAATTAAAAATACTAAAAAACCAAAAAAATTTAAACAAGTAAAAGATAATTAAAAAATCGACGTTTCGGTGGCAAATCTGCCACCGTTGTCAAGACAAAGAAAATAAAATAATAAAAATGAAAACTTACTATTATTCAGGCTTTAAAATTCAAATTTTTGTTTTGTTTATATATATATATATATATATATATATATATATATATATATATATATATATATATATATATATATGATTATATATTTATATTTATATATATATATATATATATATATATATATATATATATATATATATATATATATATATATATATATATATATAATATATATATATATCCGAGAAAAACATCAAAAATTTGAATTTTAAAGCCTGAATAATAGTAAGTTTTCATTTTTATTATTTTATTTTCTTTGTTCGTGACAACGGTGGCTGAGATTTTGCCACCGAGACGTCGATTTTTAATTATCTTTTTTACTTGTTTAAATTTTTTTGGTCTTCTTAGTATTTTTAATTTAATTTTGGCGTACCCAAAGAAAGTACCATCCGATTAAATGAATCCGCCAAACTACAGAACATATCTTTAAACCAGTAAACTCCAATGGTTTTACACAAAAAGGTATACCCTGTAAAAATGGCTCTGAAGAACCTGTTTTAAGATATTTAAATTTAATTGGTTTAGTGCAACAAAAAAGATGCCTTTAAAAACAGCGTATTAGTTATAATTACAACTGCCTCATGATATCACGAAAAATTTAATGTATTATTATTTTTACTTTGACACCCTGTATCTTCCGTATTATCAACTTTTGGATATAGGTATGTTTGGTTAAATCTTAATATTTTAACATAGGGAATCTGTAATGTTTCTGAGAAACAAATAATTAGCGGACACCCCGTATAGAAAACATAGTCTAACGATTAGATTTAGTGCAATTTTACATGACTACAGTCAAAATCTAAAATTTTGTTGGCAAAAAAATACACTTAAAAGTGAATATATTGCTTTTAAATAACTTTTGGTATTTGTTGCTTATTATCATAAAATAAGGTTGCTTATTATCATAAAATAAGGTATCAAATAAATAAAAATCCTTTAAAAAAATTAATTATCCTGCAGGGAAGTATGGAAAAGTATCGGAAATTATTGATAAATATGAGGAAGTACGGCAAAGTACGGTGAAGTACGGGGTAGTACGAGGAAGTATGGGGGAAGTATGGAGAAGTACGGGGTAGTACGAGGCAGTATGGGAAAGTACGGGGAAGTACGAGGAAGTATGAGGGAAGTATGTGAAAGCATGTTAAAGTATGTTGAAGTATGGGGAAGTATGGGGAAGTACGGGGAAGTATGGGGAAGTACGAGGAAATACGGAAGAGTATGGGGAAGTGTAAGGAAGTACTGGGAAGTACAGGGAAGTATGGGGAAGTACGAGGGAAGTACGAGGAAGTATAAGAGAAGTATGTGAAAGCATGTTAAAGTATGTTGAAGTATGGGGAAGTATGGGGAAGTACGGGGAAGTATGGGGAAGTACGAGGAAATACGGAAGAGTATGGGGAAGTGTAAGGAAGTACTGGGAAGTACAGGGAAGTATGGGAAGTACGGGAAGTACGAGGAAGTATGAGGGAAGTATGTGAAAGCATGTTAAAGTATGTTGAAGTATGGGGAAGTACGGGGAAGTATGGGGAAGTACGAGGAAATACGGAAGAGTATGGGGAAGTGTAAGGAAGTACTGGGAAATACAGGGAAGTATGGGGAAGTACGGGGAAGTACGAGGAAGTATGAGGGAAGTATGTGAAAGCATGTTAAAGTATGTTGAAGTATGGGGAAGTATGGGGAAGTACGGGGAAGTATGGGGAAGTACGAGGAAATACGGAAGAGTATGGGGAAGTGTAAGGAAGTACTGGGAAGTACAGGGAAGTATGGGGAAGTATAAGGAAGTACGGCGAAGTACAGGAAAGTACTGGTTAGTACGAGAAAGAATGGGGGTTAGGTATAATTTTGCATCATTGCAATATTCTATTGTTTTCTGTTAAAATGCAATTATTCTCAGGTAGGGCAAGCGATAGATCTTACTAAATGTATAAAGTTGCACTTTATACATTTAGTAAAGTAAAGTAAAAGTGGCGACTTTTTTTTTCTTTTTTTTCTGGGCAGTACCGACGGGGTAACCACCTGGAGAATTATTTGTTGAGAGCCGGTAAAATAGGGGAATTATGAGGAATGACTAGGAATTATAGGGAAGTGTGGAAAATTCTGGGAGAGCATGGGGATTATGCGAAAGTACGAAGAAGTACGAGGAAGTATGGGGATGTACGGGGAAGTATGGAGAAATATGAGAAAGAAGAATAATGGGGTAAGTTTATATTAATGTATATTATTACCAATATTATAAAGTGGTAAAGTTTGTAACTTTGTTTGTTTGTAGGCGTTAATCTTCGGAAAAATTGAACCGAATAATGAAAATTATTTCACTATCAGAAAGGTACACTATTTAGGAGTACTATAGGCTTTATTTTATTATGATTAAAGTTTAGAGAAAATATAATTTACGCCCAACGAAGTGCGTACTAGTGGGCTAGTTTACTATACAAGGGAAAAAAGGTCTGGATTTCAGCTCGAAGTTGTGTTGCCTCCCGATACGAAGCAAAGGAAGCCAAAAACCGAAAGATAAAATCTAAAGTTTTTTCCATGAATATTACACATTTTTTTTTCTGTGACAGGAAAACGACTACCTAATCTTAACAAAAGCACATTATTAATATAGAAAATTATTTATGTAAAATTTAAAGTTTTAACCTGGATTTGATAAAACAATTAGACCTTGTTAAACCTGATTGGACTTTTGATATAAAAAGAAATGTAAGTTCTGCATAATAAAACATTTTTAAATTAAATATCTTCCTTTAATTACCTGTATGTATGTCCGGGAAAAAAGTAATTTTATAAAAAGTCGCATTTTAGTACCTGGCAATAAAGATAAAATGTTATTTTTTTCCACACAGAAAAATGCCTATTTATTAAACGAGGAAAAAAAAGGTCTAGATTCTAGCTCGAGGTTGTGTTGTTTTTCGACGCCAAGGCTACTGAGATAATTGAAAGTGAAGCTTTGAAATTTTAGGAAAAAAATGGTAAATTAAATAGAAAAATGGGTTTTTAGGATGTAGAAATAAAATATTAGGGGCCAATTTAGCGGGAAACTTAAGAATTGCGTGCTTAAGTTTGATAATAAAGATCTCGAAAACGAAACGTGTTCAACTAAGAATTCTTTTAGATTCGTAATTAGGGCCCCAAAGACCAAGACACATTTTAATAAAATCTTCAGTTCCAAAATAAATTAATTTTGGACCCTAATTATTTAAAATCATATGCCTTATTGTGTAAAATAAATTAATACATCATATTAAATAATTTACTGTCTAAAACGAAAATAATTTTTTTGCTTATTAAATCCAATTTTCCGAAAAAAAAGCAGACAAACAAAATCCTTCACACAATTGGCAACGTCGTACGTGACACGGCAAAAAATAAATACCAACGCCCGATAAAAAAAAATGTTTGATAGTTTCTTTTATACAATTTAAGTAATGTTTACCCCGAATTAAAATTACATTTTATTTATAGTATGTGTTACTGTATCAGTGCGTGCATGTTTCCCATCATGGTCTGTATACGTCTGGGATAGGTTGATATCCTGTTTAGGAGGCATACACCAGCTCCAAGAAGTGCCTAGAAGATGAAAGAGTTATTATTGCAGAAGTATAATAACTTCGACCAGAATTCATTTAAATGACTGTATGTCTCGTCGACTCCAAGCTGTCCCATAGAACGGAATAAAACGATCAAATTTGTTATTACATAACGACCTAAATTTTTTGCTAGTTGGTGTATTAAAAAAATACACAAAAATCTTTTTACATCATAAAGTAAATTACATATTATAAAAAATTACTTGAGAAAGAGCTAACGTAAGTTAAAAGTTCTCTATGCTAAAACAGGCAGACAGGCAAATAGCCTCCATTAAACCAACTGGCATAAGGGTAATTCTGTTGTATAATGTTACAGCAAAAATCTGGTTTCAGTAGTTTTGCACAGAAATTTAATGATGGTTAATTTTATTATTGGTGTTGACCAGAGAACAGAAAAAAGTAATAAAAACGTTGTTGTAATTAAAAAAAATACACTTGCTTTTATTGTTTCTAAAAAGTATATTAAAATAAATAATATGTTGAGGACTTTTATAGTGCATTTCTTTAATCCCCCTCTCTTTCCCCCTTTTATTTTTAAGGTAATAATTTTGATGCGTAAATATACAGGGCGATTCAAAAATCGATCACGAGACTAAAGGGGTGATTCTACTTGACAAAATAAGGGTAGAGCTTTATATACATTTTTTCAAAATGTCATTCGTTTTCGAGTTACAAGCCGTCAAAGTTCAATTTTTATTTTGTTTTTTCGACATATTTAATTTATTTTTTAACCAATTCAGTTGATATTTGGCACACAAATCGAGCTTTGCAGATGCTAAAATTTTAAGACAAAAGTAGGTACTTTTTTAAATACCGTCAAGTAGAATCACCTCCTGTTGAGTGATCGATTTTTGAATCACCCTGTACATTGGAGTAAAATTGATCTTTAGAAAAGGTTTAAGAGTTCTGTTCAAAACACAAAGGGGTGGGAATTAAAGAATATGCACCTATACAGGGTGTCCCAACTCTATTTACACAAGAAATATCTTCGCCCCTGTACAAGATACAAAAATAAGCTCTGATTAAAAAATGTTTGACTTACCTGTAAGTAGTTTTTATAATAAAGGGTAATTAATTACATGTTATTATATTACTTGTCACTCTGATAGTAACCGTATTATTTAAAAAACTTAAATCAAAAATATTATTTTCTCTCTTCACTATTAAAGGTACGCGTCCACCAGCAACGGGCGGGGCGGGCGGACGGGTTGGACCGCCGGCGTGTTTCCTGCCTTGTAAATAAATCAGAGTGCGTCCATTACAAGCGCGTCGCATTGGAGCATCCGGCTAAAGAAAATATTCCGTTCGCCCGTCCGTCGCCAGTGGACGCGTACCCTAATTGGTAATGAGTATATCAGCATATACTGTTGATATCTCAAAAACCAGCAATAATTGACGTAAGGTGTGTTATACATTTTTAATATAAAATTTAATTTAAAGTCAAACATGCATTTAATTACTTTCTTTTAATTTTAATTTATTTAAATTAAGATTAAATTAAAAAAAATTAAAGAAGCCAACTTGACAATAAAAATTATGTTTTTGGGACACCTTGTATATTAATTGGTACTGTAACAAAAGAGGGTATTTAAATAAACATTTTTTATTTTAAGTTTATTTTGTATCTTGTACATGGGTTACTTCGTGTAGAAATAAAGTTGGGACAGCCTGTATAAAAACAATTTTTTATAAATTGTCTTTTTCCTAACTTTCTACAAGCTATTAAAATTATTAACTTACTAGCTTAGTTACTCAATGACAATTTTAAAATGACTGAAATTCATGATTTACCATGACGTCCAACATTATAAAATTATAACTAGTCCCAGAGCTAGCAAATCCCTCGAGTAACGTTAGACCTGTAAGGCTAGAAATTTGTACAGTGATGAGTCATAGCATGTTAAGTACGAAAATCATCACCTGGCAGGCATCAGCCGTGCACATCATCACCCTGTAAAGTTTAAAAAATTATAAAAACAAAAAACTTGGAGTTGCAAGGTTTGAAAAAAATTGACAAGCGTTTTTGATGAGCCTATGAGTACCTGTCAGGCAAACTGGAGAGGTGTGGCTGATTTGGATGGCCATATCTTCTAAACTAATAAAGTTAGAAGTACCTAATGTGGTATTTTCTTAAAGCTCTTTTTAGGATTTTTTAATGGTAATATAATATACAGTGTGCCTCATTAAAAAAAAATCATTTTTATTCAACCCTGTGTATTATTACCAGTATCACCGATAAAAAGATCTTTAAAAGAGCTTTAAAAAATTAAACATTGAGTAAAACTACTCTGGTATTTGGGTAATATTTAAAGTACCGCCATTTTGTAGTAGGTAAAGATATTGACTTTATTTTCTAGGGTTAAAAAGTACTCACCAAGAGCTTTAAAATAATGTGTCACTTGACTTCCTTTAAGTAGAGGCCCTGGTAGCTAGGGGTTATAGGGGCTCCGTCCAAATTTTGTAAAAAACGTTCCCCCTCAATAAATATCTTGACGTGTTTCAGCGATTTTCTCAAATCTGTATTTTTCGCAGATAACTGAGTGGTAACTTTTTAAATGAACACCCTGTATTTAACACCAAATAAAGTACAAATATACCAGCTAATAATATACAAGGCATACATCCCCCTTTTTTAATATTTAATATGTAGCAGTTGACGAAAACACCACAATAGGTACAGGGTGGGCAAAATTGGGCGTTTTTATGAACTATCTCAGTTATTACTGGAGTTATTAAAAAATCGATATAGGTGTTACGTGCTCGATTTTGGAAAAACTAAAAATGGCGTAGTCAGAATTTTGATAAAATTATTTATCCAAGAGATACGAGGGGAAATTGAAAAATTGTCGTTTTTGATTTTACCCAATATATCCTTTATTATAAGATATAGCAGTATTATTATCTCTTATAGTTTTTAAAATATTTAAATTTTAATATTTCTTTTAAGCGTACCTCGTATAAACATTTTTTTTTACAATAATATTTAAAATTATTAACTAAATATAATAATTGGGATATTTTTTATGATTTATACTAACCTTAAAATACTTTCAAAAGTATAAACAATTAACCAACGTTAATACCTACATATGTGTATGCTCATCACTAAATGTTTCTATTTTTTTTTTAAATATAATTATAAAGGATTAAACCTCGTTAAAGCCTGTATGTGCACGGCTGATGCCTGCTAGGTGATTATTTTCGTACGTAGCACGCTATGACTCATCACTATACAAATTTCCAGCCTTACGTCTAACTTTACTCGAAGGGTTCACTAGCTCTCCTACTAAACCGTGTTATTAAATTTCTCTATGAGGTTAAGGTGGCCGACATCAATTTTATTAAATATATATTTTTTGTTTTCTTTAAAAACGTCAAAAATATTAGTATTTTTACTTTGTGACCGGATTTAAATTTACTTGGTATATGCTTATTTAATGCCTTAGGATAGATTAAAAGACCGATAGGTTGTAAAAAAAAATCAAGGATAAAATATGCATTAAATCGCTCGGTGTTTGTGCAAAATCAATTTTTCCCAATTTGATTAAATGTGCCTGCCTAACCAAGAAAATTATTTAAACGAACTTTTTTCCTTAGCATGTATAAATTCTTAAGGCTTATTCAGTGGCGTACTATATTTTAAATATTTACTTTTTTATTCTCTTAAGTTAACATTAACGGAAAAATGGGTCAAACATCCGAATAACCCGGCACCTAAGGTCTGGGTATCATGAAGTCCATTTAATTACTGGCCCAGGGACTAACAAGGCCATTCTGGGAAAAAGAGCAGTAAAAAACCGACCTCAAAAATTCTGGGGGTTCTCATCGTCATGCTACCTGCTTCATGATAAAAAGGGGGATGTACGCCTTGTATATTACTAGCTGGTATATTTGTATTTTATTTGGTGTTAAATACAGGGTTCTTTTAAAGTACCTTTATTTTGTATTACGTAAAGTTATTGACTTTATATTCTAGGGTTATAAAGTACTCGTCAGAAGCTTTGAAACGATGTATCACTCGGCTCCGTTTTCATTTAAGAATTTTCGGGTGGGAGCCCTGGTCGCTAGGGGGTTGACGGGGCGCCATTCAATTTTTTGACGCGTTTCGGCGATTTTCATTAAATCTGTCTCTTTTCTCAGATAACTGAGTGGTGACTTTTTGAAGAACACCCTGTATAATTTGTATTTATTATTTTAAATCTTATTGCTATAGGTGTTAAAATCCCATATGAGTTTAATTACCCCAGGTGACGTATTGGGTCCAGAAAAATACCTTGCTACATATTGAAGCTATACTATTATTATATTTTGTAAATTTACCGTCTTTAGTTTCATGATCAATTTTTTAATTGTTCTGTAGTATGTTATAATAATATCCAATATTACTTTAATATTAAGTTTAACTAAAAAACTAATATTGACTATTGTTCTCTTTTAAAACTTTTTAAAAGCGGGTTTTAAAAACTGGATATGTATTATTTAAAATGAAAATTCGCCGCCAATGCATTTAAGCTGCCAATCCGTTATTCCCTTCATGATTTTATTTTCGTCTCATCTCGTTTCTTTCCCGAATTTTCAATTCAAACTTTTCCAGCCCATTTTCGCGGCGCTACTCCTGACGAATAATTTCAATAATATTAGGATGACATTTATAGGTTTTATTGGAGTCATCTTAACCCCAGAATTTAAAGTCCCAATCGCCGTTTTTCTATCAGCGTCTGCAAAAAGTTATTGCCCCTTTAGCAATAATTCAATAATGGAATCGTCCTTATAAAATATGTCCCAATTTAAAAGGTTGGTTCTTTTTTTGCTAGTTTATTTGACAGATTTATTGAACATTGTAAAATTATTTTTAAGTTGATAGTTTAATTTATTAGAATTTATGTTAGCAATTTATTTAGCACGATACGTTTTTCTTTGCCTATAAGTGGAGAAGTATTGATAATATACCCAATTATTAATTACCAAAGTAATATGTTTTAACAGGGTGTTAATTTAAAATTTGCGTTAAATTCACAATACCTTCATTATTTATTAAATAATTACAGGACAAATGCTTAGGTATAAATTTTATTTATTTTTATTAATCCCAAAAGTAAGACATGGGACCTACGCCTAATACTTAGGATGTATGGTAAAATTATCACTTATCAAAATAAAAAAAAGTTCATGTAAATCATAAATAAAGGTCCGAAACTTCTTTGTTTTCAAGATACAGGATGTTAAAGTTAAAAAAAATAGTTTTTGTAAATATCCTTTACCCATTTTGTTTTCTAAATTTGTCAATGTTATTTGTGGCATTAAGAAGCTAATTTAGCACTAACTTAATTAAATTTAATTAGTTCAGTGCCGTCTCAAGCGTCACGTGAACAAATATTTCTAACAAAAAAGGTATGTCACAGACTGTGAAATTGTGTCTAAAATTTTTCAACTTTTTTTATAGATTGAGTAAATTAAATACAAATATTTTGTCTTTTAAATTTTATTGTAACTTGTGAAGTAACTTTATTAGTTTAAGAGAAAAAAATAAATTGCAGAGCACATAATTTTCAGAGCTTAAATGAACCATTGTACGAACATTTATCTTTTAAAAATTAGGTTTTCTAGTTTCTTACTGTTATTATTATTTTCATTTTAAAACTAGTATTCTACCATAGCAGCTTGGTACCACAGTTCACGAATACCTTGAATAACAAATTTTATTGGCCCAAAGAGGAATATTTTGTTAAAGGAAATTTTTCTTTCAGAATTTGCGAAGAAATTTAAATTATTTTGGTTTACCCGTTCCAGAGCGCGGCAGACATATGTCATTTTAAAAATTTAAAAGTTTGTCAGTGCATGCGCTCAACATAGGTAGAGGCGATGGGAGACTATGAAGTTTGACCTATAGTGGCTTTTGCAGGTACCAAATAGCATAGGTTAATTGATTAAAACCTAAGTTTCGCTATTTTGTAAAAGCTAAATTTTACACGTTACTTGGGTACCTATTAGCAGATATTTTCCCAGTCGGAAGGCAGTTTTGACAGTTCCAGTCCTCGGCACAATTTTTTGTATGGTCCCATGATTACATAAAGTTTAATATTTCTGGTAATTAACAAAATATGATGTATGTATATGGTGTATACAGACTATTCCAAAAACAGTTAATAAATAACAAGCCTCAAAAGACATAACTTTTTTGAAACAGTCTGTATACATTAAAATATTTTTAGAAAATGCCTATTTGAAAATCCTTCAAATCTAATATAAGACTTTTTGTTGTATCTTGTTAAATAACAAAAATTTTGGACCTTTTCGGACCATTGGCCCACCCCTAAATCTATGTCTGTCAATGGGTTAAAACTGTTAAAACCGCCTAAGGAAATATCTTCCAATAGGTACCCAAGTAACACAATATAAAATTCAGTTTTTACAAAGTGACAAAAGTTAAGTTGTATTTTATTAACTTTTGGTACCTGGTACCTGCCAAAGCCACTATGAGTCAAACTTCATAGTCTCCCTTTGCTTATGCTGGGAGCATACGCTGACAAAGTTTCAGCTTAATATGACGTTCACAGGCTCTTAACTTATTAACTTGTAGTAAGCTTTAAAAGCAAGCGTAAAGGTACTTGCACACATGTACACTTTTGTGGCGCAACTTATTATAGCGAATAAATAACCTTTAAGTTTACACCAGCATGCTTGTGTAAAGTGTGCAAGTACCTTAAGTATTAATTATTGTTATTATTTCTTTAATTTAATGATCTCGTTCTTAAAGTGATTCAAAGAAACGTGTTCCTTTTTTGTCTCTATGAAAGAATAGAATTGAAACTATAATGAGATATCTATAATTTAAAATAAATAATAAAAAAAATACATTAATAATTTTGAACCTGGACAAAACATAGTAATTTATGTAACAAGTGCATAAAGTGATTTTTTACGAATAAAAGGTTTGACAGCACGAGCCGTCAGGTGAGTAGGGCAATCCCATTAGAAAAAAAGACACGTTATGCATGTGTTACATACTACATTTTTTCCTCGACCGTATAAAAGATTTCTCAAAATACCAATTTATCCGTGTTTTATTTATCTAAACTTATTAATTTTAGTTTTTGCAGCGCAGTCATTATATTGCAACAAAAAATCATAGCCTCCTTATTTTTTACGAGACAATTTACCTCTTCATAAATATGCATTTATTATTTAATTTTTGAAAAATTGTGTACTTTTTGTAGAATTAACTTAACTAAAACAGTATAAATTTATTTTTAATTTTTTAGTCATCTAAATTCATTATTACTATTAATTTTCAATCATTTCTATTAAATTTATTTGCAGACTGTTAAATTTTGAAACTAGTGACACATGAACGAAAAGAAATAATGACAAAATCAAAGGTAACTTGACCCTTGGTTCAGCTGATGTCGCGTTTACTGTTACATTGCATAAATTGATATTTAAGTTTATTATAGTAGGCATTGAAACAAAACACTAATTCAAAGTGTGATAAAAAAGCTTCAAAGTTTTAAAAAAGTTACTTTTTTGAACAATATGTATTGTACTAGAATGGAGTACTTAGCATTTTATTTAACGGTCGTGTAAAAAAGTTAACCTACGTAGACTAATGCACTAATTGGATGCGAATAAGGACTTGCTACCCAATATTTTTTAAATTGAATGCTATGAACCTAGCAATTAAATTCTATGCTTGCCGTATAATACAGCTTAATTATTGTTTTTATTGCTTAGTTAAACCGGCCAATTTTCATTTTATAGTTTTGAATGCAAATGTAAATGCTCGCAAATTTTATGCAGTATAATTTGGTCGTTAGCTCAATACTAAGGGCAGGTATCAAGTGCTTTTGAAGGCGTTTAACGTGGTTGAAAAGTAAATTTTACTTTATGTAAATTCAAAATTTTTTCGCTCATTCCGTAACATGCTATAAAATTAACACGCAAAGGGAAACATCGGCAACTTATTCTATATTCAAATATAAACGTGCTATTAGTTTTTACTCTTTAATAATAGTTTAACTTGGCAAGCCATTTTTCATGTTTTTTAAAGTTTCCGAATATAAAGTTTTTCCCTAAATTCTCTAATAGGTAAAATTGTTATACATTCATTTTAAAAATAAACCTACTTTCAAAATAGAAACGTGTTATAGGTTTTACTAAATACATAATTAAAGTTGGTACCTGTTTGTTAAGGTAGTAATCAAAACCTTCGTTAAAGTTGTCATTACCAAAAATAAATAGATATCGTTGATAGTCCCTGGGCCAGTAATAAAATGAACTTCATGATAAGAACACTTTTTAAAATAACCACGAATATTCATACCGCCATAAATCGTAGCTGCCCTTTAACCCAGCCTCTCAATGACAAATGTTTCAATTGTCGAACTGGGCGAGCGCGTCACTTTTTTCTCGGACAAGTTTACCACAATGTTTTACATGCCATATTTAAACATTTTGCCAAAAACGGTAAAAACTACGGTAATACAACCATAAAGCTCAAACACGGGTATCGGACAAGACGGGTTACGTGATTGTAACGCTTATAGTAGGGGAGCCCAAGATGCTAAATTTGCAGGTACTCGAGCGTCATACAGACCTATTGGGTTGCGAAGCTTAGAAGATAAGAACAAAAAAATGTTATATATCTAATGTATACCTTTTCATCGGGGCGTTTTTTTTTATCTTTGGACAAAACACGAAGGCAAAAAGCCCAAAATACTAACGTACCGTGGGTGTCTTAAGCGAGGTAAGAGGGAGTTTGTTGAAACGGGACTTAAATACTTGAAGATTTGGGGGAAGGAAAGACCTCCGCGGGCAATAGGTTCCACATTCTAGAAACTCTAGGGATAAAAGAACGAACAAAGTGGGAAGTTTGGGGCCTGTTCAGTTGGACCGTATAGGGAAGCATACGCGCGGCACCACGAGTTTCTCTGGTGGGAACCGTGAGTGAAGGAACAATTCTTCAGAGCAGAAGCCATGGAAGTACCTATAAAAAAGCGATAAATCCCCCACAGCCCAACGATGGGCAAGAGAGGGAAGCCTTTCTGTAAGTGAGGGATCATTAAAGAGATGAATAGCTCTTCTTTGGATGGAATCAAGAATGCTTAGGGTTGAGGGGGACGCCATGCCCCAGATATGAGAACAATATTCCAAGGAAGGTAGGATTTGGGACACATATAAAGTGTTAAGAGGCTACAGACTTTTAAGTATGTCAAAAAAATATTTTTAATATTTCGGCTTGTGGAAATCGTTCAAATCGTAATGAATAATATATATATTTCGTTATCCTTCAATTTTTTTCTTTAAAATAAAAGAAAATAACCACGCTTGAGCATGTCAAAATGACGTTTTTTTACAACTTTGTAGCCCTCCGCTTTCTTTACGTCACTCTCAAATTGTCAGGTTAGTGAAATATACACTCTTTAGCATGTAATAAACTCACCCTATCTTAATCTGACGCTCACGACAATTTCTGATGGATACATTTTTGTTTTTACGATCGCACCTGTATACGGGGCTTATATGTGGTGGAGGTATTTAATCGGGTACAAGGTATCCTCCGGTATATTTTTCTGACGCGCTGTAATAACTTCAGAGATACTCCTCTTGGGCTCCCCTCCCATTACGATTTATGGCACAATGTTTAAAAATTGCATGTAAAACATTGTGGTAAACTTGTTTGACTAAAAAGTGACGCGTTAGCCCAGTCTGTCACCCGAAACATTTGACATTGACAGGCTAGACAGGAGTTTTGACGAATCTAACGATACCAATTTATTTGCACTCGGATTTAAAATATTGACATAAATAAAAGATCACGGTCAAGGTAAAAACTTTAAAATATGTCAAGTTTTTATTTGGAATTGTCTTAGAAATCCCAAAATAATAAAACAAACAGGCTGTTCCCTTTAAAAATTTAAATTTGAAGTCATTTTCGGTTAAACCGGACGTAATCTAAAAGTAAGAAATATGCATAAACTCTTCCTTTTATACCATTTACCTATACAAAGTATCATTTTAATAGGTCTAATAGTTTAGGAGTTATAGCTTGCCTAATAGATACGTTAACACCCAATATATGTTATTAAAAATAAAATAAGTTTGTGGTGCTCGCTTATTTTTGTATACATGATTTTACTATGTGTGTTTAACATTGTAAGTGATTTTTTCCAATTCACTCGCCCTTACTGTACATATTTTTTAAATAAAAATGATTCTTATTTAAAAAAGCAAAGAACGCACCCTTAAGTAAAATCTGGGTTGCAGATATCATTTTACCTAATATATCTTTCTTTGAGGTAATATTTCAGGGACTGAAGTGAACAACACTTGGGTCTCGTTTCAGCATGAAAAATGTTGCCCTGGATATTTGCTGTGTGCATGTTGGATTTTCTATTTTCTTGCGTTCCGTTGAAACTGCCACGTCTTTTAGAAAATGTCTCGGTTTTTAGGTTATATGTTGTTCTAATTGAAAGTCTTGATACTGAATTTTATATCATGCTGCAACGTTTTAAACTGGAACAATTTAAAAGCATTGTGTTTTCAGGGTTTTATTTCGTTGCTTATTTTCTTTTTGTAAAAATGTTATTTTAACTGATTTTATTTTAACTAATTTAAAATATTAAAACATGTTGAGTGTCTAAAGTACGAATTATATTGTCAATTTTTAATGTTTAAAGAAAAAAATTAATATTTAATACGATCGTTAATATTTTGTCATTATTTATTAGGTTCTGATAATACTGATAACATAACCACATTCTCTTTATAGTTAGAGATCTCTGGACAATTTTTACCATTTATTACTAAGAAGCTAATTTTCGTGGTTACCTTCATTTTGACGAGACGACCAACTTTTTTCCTTACAACAATCTTCGTTGGTGGTATAGCATACAGGGGTAGCAGGGATTAAATATGGTAATTTAATGAATATTTAAAATTTCGTAGGACAGTCTAGGTGTAAATTTTATAAATACCCTTTAATCAACAGAATAAAAATCAGCTGGTTAGTAGTTATTTTCCACGACATCTTTAACCATACATGTTGGTGGTAGGGAACTCTTTGATAAAACCATACATTTTGTAGAACAAATATTTTTCAGTTTATTTAATTATCTTGAAAATAACAGAGAAGATCCCTGTTAGGTCGCTTTCAGACGGGCGACTTTTTGCAGTCGAAGTTAACTACAAAAATATCGGCGTTTGGTCGCCAATTTCGACTACAACTGTAGTTGTAACTTAACGTGTAGTCAGTCGATGGGATCGGCGACAATCAGCGGCAGAAATTCGGTTGCAGTCGGAAAACCGCCCGTATGAAAAGGAATCGCTTTTTCCATGGTTGTTAAATGACAACTGCAAGTAGCGACAATCAACCACAAACGATCGACTTTTTGCGGTCAACTTCGACTGCAAAAAGTCGCCCGTCTGAAAGCGGCCTTAGAAATACATTTTTGATATTCCTCAAATCCACACATTTAATTTCTGTTATCCTTGTAAGCTTTAACCAACAAAAATTGTTGTAGAAAAAATACATTAATAAAATAAAAAATATATATTTTTTAACATTCTTATTGACATTTTGAACAATTGATGTGATGATAACATGTACAAAATGGCAGTACTTTAAAAATTACTTAAATTTCTAATTTGGATGGCCATATTTTCAAAGCTAATAAAGTTAGATAAACTTACTATGATAATTTTATAAAGCTCTTTTGAAGATCTTTTTGATGGCAATTAAATATACAGGGTGTTTCATTAACAAAATAGGTACTTTTTGTCCTACCATGTATATTATTATGAGTGACACCAATGGAAAAATATTTAAAAGAGCTTTTAGAAAATCCCACAATATATACATCTAACTTTATAACTTTCGGAAATATGGCAATCGAAATCAGGTATTTAGGTGATTTTTAAAGTACCGTCATTTTTAGTAAGTAAAGGTATTGACTTTATATTTTAGGATTATAAAGTACTTACAAGAACCGTTTAAATGATGTACTTCAAAACCCCCTTTCTATTTAATTTTCTTTTCCCAAAATGGCACGCATCCGCCATCTTGATTTTTGCAACAATCATTTTTATTTTAAAATCCAGTTTATATCCACCCATTTTTTATAAATTAAAAATAAAGGGATCAAAAGTCAGCAGGGGGGATATTTGCGTCCACACTGTATGTATGCGTTCCCAGTCAAATCTCTATCTGTTAGTATTAAGCGGTATATACTTAATACTTAAAAAGTTAACTTAATAACAGTTAAATTAAAAGCTGTGGCTGTTAGGGGCAGGGATTAGTATAATTATTAAATATTCAAGAAGGTTTATAAGATTTATTTACATAAGTACAGCACAAGAAATGAAAAATAAGGGTAAAAAGATTGGGTGTTTATGTGGTTATATTTTAGCATTCTTTTACAGCTCCTTTTGAAATTATCTTGTTATTTGCACCATCTAACAGTATAATTGGATTTTTTCTAAACAAAAGTACGTAGATTTGTTAAAAGTGTAAAAAATTTCAAAGTTTCGAACCATTAACTAAAACTTAGCAGACTGGAAATTTCTTTTTGTGCCTTGTAAAAATTGTAACTTTGAAAAAAAATGTAAATTATATACCGGGTTTTTTATCTTTGGCAAATCACGAAGGCTTAAAGCCTAAATACTAACGTACCGTGGGTGTCTTAAGCGAGGTAAGAGGGAGTTTGTTGACACGGGACTTAAATACTTGAAGATTTGGGGGGAAGGAAAGACCTCCGCGGGCAGCAGGTTCCACAATCTAGAAACTCTAGGGCTAAAAGAACGGGTACCAATGAATCTATTATAGAAAAATCGTACAATTATGAAGAGTATTTGTTGTATTAAAATACGTTTTGGTAATACAAGGTTGCCATTTGAACACGAATCATAACTAATTTTGGGCACTTCAAGTCATTACAGGAAAAACGCTCGGACCTCACCCCCAAAATTTTAAATAAAAAGAGAGGTTAAGTGATACTTTATTTTGAAGGTCTCTTGACCCTGACTAGAACTGCCAAGATTAAAATATCTATATTATTTCCTTTGATATCACTACTTGTCAGAATTGTATGATTTACCCCTAAAATTTATAGGTGAATCACACCCTGGCCGGGAAAAATAACTGATGTCTCATTTTAGATATCGTTTAACCCTTATCATTACCCCTTAGTTAAAATTAATTTGCTCTTATACGTAATTTAATATTATACATTCAAAAAGTGAAAATTAACAATTTTACAAGCTGTCAAACCTGGGAGTTTTCCTTTCGGGTCATCCCACCCAGGTCCGACAATCGCCTTCCTAGGTGGTGCACTGCAGCCTAAAGGCTTATGTACCTTGACCCCTACCCTTCCCATTCACACACCACAACCTGGAAGTTGCCCCGAGGGTTGAAAACCGAAATAAGGTATCATTCGACCCTTATTTCTATATAAGATTTTGGGGTCAGTCTCACCCTGATAGAAGGTTGCAGTTCAGGAGGTCAAAGTAGTTAAACAATGTTTTCTTCTAAAATTACAAATTGACATGATTAATACTTTTTTAAAACTGTTCTATGATGTTGAAAAGTATGTGGTATTTCTGCAAAAATATTTTTTTTTTGCAAAAAATAATGGATTGGTAGATAGGAAAAGATACGATTTTAACTTAAAGTTTTAAATAACTCCTAAATCATACATTTATCATGGCGTCACTGTTTACATGACATGACGTCCCCAATAAACAGGGTGCGTCTTTTTACAAAGCTGTTAGCATGCAATGCGGCGCAACCTCTAGTAGGTGTATGCTCCAAAGGAACCTCAAATGACAATCGTGAAATGCAGCGAATGTGTAAGCTCACTTATCTATTCGTGACGTCTTTTTTCTGATTGGTGTTTTTGATTCAGGACGACCTTTTTATTTTATGGATTTATTTAATAAAACTAAATATTAACTTTTATTACATTGTTGAAATAAACACGTTTTTTACACTTCAAAATCAAAATCTTATTGCATATAATAAATACAAAATACCAGTCGTTTTTGGACGTCAGCATCATGCCTATAGTGTTTTTCTCTAAATGGTCTGGGATGCTTAAAATTAGCTCACTTTGGTTTTTAAATATCCACGCTGTATGGTAAGATATTCAGTTTTAAAAACACTCCACTAAATGATTTCTTTAGACTTTCAAAACATACATAACACGGGGTGAAAATACATTAAAACGTTAATATTATAATTTGTATATTCTCTAAAACCTTTAGAAAATATACCGTTTAATATTAACTATTTGCCTTAAGTCTTAACCCTTTATTTAATACAACTCAGGGCTTTGCGTCGCTCGTAGAAGTTAAAAGCGGCAAAATTGTTTTGAATAAACATAAAATAATTTCAAACTTATCCCCCATATACCAGCAACACCTTTTTGTCGGCAAAATAATTATTAATAAATGGCTTAAGGGCTTTTATACACCCTGAGCCTTCGACGTACAACTGTGAGATTTATTCTGGCAAATTTATATTGGGTCTATTTTCTCCCCTTCTCGAGGGGATCTATGCGGACTTAGAAGACAAAAAATGAAAGCTTTTTTCCTTTAACCCCCAAAAACGGAAGGTCCGTTCGAAGTAAGTAAAAAGAAGTGGGTATTTTAGATTAGCCTTAAATCGCCCTATGTTTTAGCAGACGCATGATGAAATACCATGGTTTAAAGCTAATGTGAAAATAAAAACTCTAAATAGACCAGGAACATATAAAAGTTAAATAGTATGGGTGCAATTGGAACAGGAAATTAAACCTATATACATATATATATATATATATATATATATATATATATATATATATATATATATATATATATATATATAAATATAAATATAACAAAGGAATAAATTTCTTGGGTATCAATCCAGGAAAGGGCTAATTAAAGTGAAACACCTCAGTTTTACGAGCTTTCGAAAATGTTTATTTTCTTCCTCAGGTCTACAGTATGGAAAAACATACAATCAAGGCAAATCTTTTACATTTTTAAGTATACTTACAACTAAATGCATTTTTCAGAAGTTGGTAGCATCAAAAATAAATGAGTTTAACAATGTAGGTAACAGGATATTCACTAATTTTAAAAAATCTTATATTCATTCTACTTAGTAATTAAGCCGATACATATTTAAAAACAATTAAATTGTTGTTGGATGCAAGGCTAGTACAGAAAGGATGGATTTCTTTACATATATTTTTAGAACAAGTTGCAAAGTTTTACTTTAGTCTGGCTCTTGATTAGAGAACAATTGCAAATTTACTGGCTCTTGATTAGATAAATTCGTTGAATCTTAAATTAAAAATTGAAGTGAATAAACCTGGCCTTATTGGGTAGGTTAATATACCTACCATAGCTTATATCCCCACTAATCTGGATGAATTGCCAATATTATTACTTGCGCGAAACAAAAGTTACTTTTCATGGACGAAAAAATGTGTTTGTGTCCTTGGTTACCACTCACTCCTGAGGTTTGAAGCGCTAGCGCCAAACTATCCGCATTATCGAAAAGAATTTATCGACGCCTCTTGGGTTTCCCGTTGGGACTACGGCACAAAAGGAAAACGTTAGTTTTTGAATACGGTAGCTAATGACCGTCACGGCCAGACCGCGGACGGGGAGTACGGTGTGCCGGTGTTGTATTCTGCATGTGCGCATGTTCGTACACCCCGGTTTGTTTGCTGCGCGGGTCGTAAACATCCGAAAAATGCTTCTTGCCACTGCGGATTTAAATGTGGTTTATCTATGTATAATCCACGAAAAAAAACCCGGTTTTATTGCCACCCCTGTAAAAAAGTAAAAATATTAAGCCAAAGTTGTAGTATATATTTTAGATGATTCTTACCTTCCTAACAATAATCAATGAGAATTAAAGAGGGAAGAGAAACAGTTCTCATACGCCAACTTATTAAAACATGGCACAAACCTGCAGCTAGTAATACGTTAAACCATTAATTAGCAATGTTAAATTCTGATTTTAATTTTGTGTAAAAACATAATTCTGCAGAAATTACGGGTTTCTATTAAATTATTTGGTAAAAAAGCCATTACGCTCTTCAAATGTGATAAATTTGTGTGTGGTTTAATATTATCAAGTCAATATTTTACCAACTTTACCTAGCTCGGTGGTCAACTGAAGTCGGCGGGATTTTGTGTCATGCGGATTGCACGAGTATTGTTAATAAATTTATCCACATGTTTAGGTCTGGTGCCGCTCGAGACTTTGCCACATTACAAGAAAGTAAGTAAATGGGTTTTTGAGAAATTTACAAAAACAACTTTTTACAACTTTATCACCCTGCATTTAGAAACGAAGAACTAGGGGACTGTTTTTATAAAAGTAAATTATTTTAATAATATGATTTGTTTACAGCAGTTTGGCTTCACAAATAGCAAACACCCAGTATATTCTTTATTATTACTGTGTGCAAACTCGAAACAGTACCGAATTTCAAATTAATTATAGAAACGAAATATACCCTTGTTCTAAGACTAATGACGTAACATCCACCAGCTGTGCGCACTATGTTATTATGCTGCGAGACAGGCCAATAGAGCAGCTACAGCGCCAAACTATCGCAAAAAGGAAGATTAATGGGGCCAGGGAATGGTCTCATTAATAAATGCACGTACTGCTTGATAACCGAACAATGTTATCTTGTACTTGCCTTAGCAGGAGACCACTTCTCTATTTAATGCCCGCTTGGAATAAAACTTAAAGCCATTTGGTTTAAAGCTAAAGTCGTTTGATACAAACAGGGTGATACAGAATGTTGTAAAAAAATTAAGGGCAGATTTTACTATTAAACTCACTCTCCACAAAATAATTATTGACAAAATTGATTTTTCAGAGCTGTTGTCACTGGCAACCTTCGATGTATCTTTGAGAAATCTTATGCTACGTCCTGACTTGCAACAATTCGCCGAATAGCGCGCCACATAGCCCCACATAGCGCGAACGTGGACGGAATTTACATCGTTTCAAGGGCTTGGCCTATGATTCCGCGGTGATTCAGACCTTGTCGGTTTTTTGCATCAAAGAAGCACGCAAATAGGTTGGTTTGTTTGAAATAATGTTTGGCGAATTGTTGCAAGTCTGGCCGCGGCTTTAGGTTCTCCGCACATGGGTCGGTGAAACAGCGACAAGGGCGCGATTTTTACAGGCTTCGACAGCACGTAGGCATATTAGCGTGTCCGATCTCAGTAAACCGCGTCCTTTAATAAACAAATGCACAACAGTACCGTTTTGTATTTTGTTTACAGTATGTGATTCCTATTGTAATTGTATCTGGTTTTTACACGGGGAAATTAGTGGTACGTCAAGAAATTTTTGGACCAAAGATGGTTTTGTCTATTATTAGATTTGTAGAGAAGGTTGAAAGTCCTGTACTTTATAAGTATACTTTGAAAGAATATTTGCGAGAAGATTACACAGAAAGAGCTTGGAATGAAATAGCAAAACAAGTCAACCTCTCAAATAAGAAAATATTAACTTAACGCGAAAGAGCCCTCCTTCTTCGGAGTCGGGCTCTTTCGCCAAAATATGAAAATGAACTCTAGTAGTTTTTAGACAATACGCTTTCAAGCTAAATTATCGATAATTTTGATGCACTTACCCCCGATAATTTTTCACTAACCTAATTACATTTAATAACTCCAATGGCGTCTCTTGCGGCAACTAAAGGAATGTTTCTAACAAAAAATGGTACGTCACTGACTGTGTAAATTAAATAAAATGTTTGTACTCTCTTTATATCAGGAGATAAAAATAAAGCTTTTATGTTCTGCTATTCTTTTCGTATCTTGTTTAGTTTAAGAGAAAAAAATCCACCTAATTGCATATTTTTAGTTCATAAAAGAAACTTTGCGGAATCTTTTTCTTTTAGAAATTAGGTTTTATCCAATGACCTTTTAACCTTTACAGGAGACGGAACTTGTTTACATTTGATTACGATCAGACATTAAAAATTTCTCCGATTTGACTGGACTATTTGCTTTCAAGATAATTTTGCTTAAGTCATAGGGCAAGCGCTAGTGCCACTTTTGCTATTTTATATTAAACGTCTTGGCTTTTGCCATGCTTGCATTTATTTGTTAATACAATTTTTACTGGTAATACTATATAAGAATATCGTCTAAACTTTAAGGTGATTTTGATATCAAAATTCTATAGTTAATATTATGTTCATATTAAATTATCATTATATTTAATTATTTACAGGTTTTTCTTTTTGTTTTAAATCACGGAAAATTGACTAAACAACCTGACAACGTTGCTACGGGCCATAGCCTCCAAGCGGGCTCAGATTGGCTAGTCTCGTTGCATTGTGAGAAATAGTTGTTTTGGTGATTTTCTCAGTTTTTCATGTGTCTAATAGTGTTTTCTGTGTAAATACATTTAAAAAGATAAAACTACACTACAAGAGGAAAAATTAAAATCACCCTATATATGTGAAATAAAAACTGTAAGTGAAATAAAATTAGCTTTTAAATATATATTTTATGTATTTTTTTATGACAGTAAATATAAACAAATCTGTTTAATAAACGCGACATCAACTGAACCAAAGAGTCAAGTAACCTTTGATTTCGTCATTATTTCTTTTAGTTCATGTGTCACTAGTTTTAAAATTTGTCAGTGAGCAAATAAATTTAATAGAAATTATTGAAAATTAATAGTAATAATAAATTTAGATGATTAAGAAATTGAAAAGGAACTTATACTGTTTCAGTATCCATTATTTCTACAAAAGTAAGTACATACTATTTTCTAAAATTAAATAATAAATGTACAGTTATAAGGAGGATAATTGTCTCTTAAAAAATATGGAGGCTATGATTTTTGTTGCAATATAATAGCTGTACTGCAAAAATTAAAATTAATAAGTTTAGATAAATATGTATAAAATGGTAATTTGGGAAATTTTTAGACGGTCGTGGAAAAATATCGTATGTAACACATGCATAAAGTGATACTTTTTTAAGAATGGGAAGTTTGACCGCAATTGGGACATTGTACACTTTAAAACCAGCCCACTAATTTTTATGATAACAAATTTGACATTTAAAACAATTTTTAAATCTATTTGAATGCCCATGAAATAATTATTTGTTTTTTTGTTATTAATAGAAAATTTTAAATATAAATTTAAAAGCACACAAAAAAACTATTTTTATAGCAGATTTATAAATGAAATATTTGTGCAATATAATAAATTTGCAAATAAATACATACGAGTTTTAAAAGGGTAATTGTTATTTATTTAAGCTATATTTTGTATGATTTAAAAACAAATATACATTTTATGGATGTTTAAATAGGATTGCCATAAATGTATATTTTTAATAAAACCAAGTCATTTTTCAAGCGGTATTTTATATTTTTATTCTCAATAGCTGAGGTAAATCTTATTGATTCCTCTTTTTGTAACTAAAATAAAATATTGCCTTTAAAACATAAAATACTTTTTATTTAAATTTTTTTTTTTAATTTTATTTATTTAAAATTTTCTACACTAACAAATATTAATCTGAAATAATCATTTTTATTATCTATTACCAATTGAAACTAACAAATTTTACAAAATACAGTGTTTTAAATTTTTTCCGTAGTTTTTGGTTGGTCAGTTACAAGTTAAAAGACATAACCTAGAAATATAAACTAAATTCCGTAACCTATTTTTTTTCAAAAATATTCATTTAGGTGCCACTTAAGACGCCACTAAACGTAAGAAATTTAATCAAGTTAGGGCTAATATTAGTTAAGGCATATTCAGGATATTATTAAAAACCAGTTTTTTCACCACCCTGTAACTTGACAATCATGCGTTTCCGGATCTACAGGATAATCAAAGACTCTTTGTTTGACCTCCCGACTGTGCGGACGTGCGTAGAGGACTTCAAAGTTCCTCCCGGAGTGGCGGCTAGAGGTGTCGTACGAACGTTTTTTACCTTCGGGGATCAAGGAAAGATTCACGCTAAATGGACGGCATCTTTCTTCTGGATCTAAGCGCTGTGAGCGAAGATTCCTATAAGCTGATGGTATCCTGTTTGGTGGTGAACACGAGGTATTTCTCAAATGGCGGGAAATAGATGGGCATGCCATGGGAACTGTCAGTAGTGAAAGTAAAGGTTATACGTAACACCAGTAGCAGATCTTGGTTTGACAGCCGACAATTTATGCATTGCATCGATTGTTGAATTATTTGTTTTCTTTTGGGAATTTCTGGGAGCTACGAGCTCGATTATCCAGATTTTTCGCCGACGAAGCCCTGGAAAGCATAGTCCGGAAGGGGAGAGTGATGGATTGGACCTGAAGGGACCAAAACCAAAAAAAAAAAAATGAGAGAGAGGGAGAGAGAGAGAGAGAGAGAGAGAGAGAGAGAGAGGAGAGAGAGAGAGAGAGAGAGAGAGAGAGAGAGAGAGAGGATAATCAAACCTAAGTCGGCACTATTGCTAATTTTTTATTATTGAAGCTACGATGTCGCTGGGATTAGTGAAGTTTTAATATTTTTTTGCTGATTAACGTGCTGCCAATAAAAAAACAATTGAACCTAGAATTTTTGATTAATTGCAAAAAGTTACCTTTTTTAAATGAACTCCCTGTAAATTATGTCATCATTCGAAAGATCCATTAAAAAGTTTAAAAAGTTTTTATGTAGTATATCTAATTTTTAATAGTTTCAGAAATATGGCCATCATCCGGAATTTAATAGTTAAGTGGCATTTTTTAAATAAAACACCCTGTATATTCTATTACCATTTAATACATATTCTAAAGAGCTTTAAAAAAATACCACATAGTTTTGGAAATATATAAAAATAAGATATATTACATGTTAACTTTTTTAAACGTTCCTTGATAGATCTTTCCAATGGTAATATAATATGCAGGGTGTTCCATTTAAAAAGTACATTTTATAATAAATTAACTACCCGATGTTTAATTTTTTTTGCTTAGCAGCCATAGATAACCTACATTTAGATCCGTAGTGGCAAGACGCATTTTTCGGATTTTTACGACCTCGTGCAGTGGGTGGACGAACATACGCACTTAAAAGCCGTGGCAAAATACAAACACCGGCACCCCGTACCCTTCGTCCGCGGTCTGACCGTAACGGTCATTACCTACCGTACTTCGAACAGAAAACCAGGACGCCGTCAACAAATTTTTTCCTATAATGCGAATAGTTTGTTTGTCGCCGGGTGCGTTTACCCTCAACTGGCTTGCGCACAAACCGTTTTTTCGCCCATGAAATGTAACTTTTGTTTCGCGCGGGTTAAAACATTGGCAATTCATCGAGATCAGTGTAACGCTTCTCACAGACGCTCAGGTGTACCCACGGTCTACCGTGGGTATACCCACGGTAGACCTGTACAGTTTTGACAGACCTGAGACCTGAGCGTGTGTGTGGCAATCAGGTATAACTGTACAGTTTAAATTGCACAGTTTTTTTTCTCCGGTCGGCCGGAACACTACTCGGGTAGACCTGAGACCTGAACGTGTGTGGGGCAATCAGGTTTAACTGCACAGTTTTTTTCCTTCGGTCGGCCGTAAACAGATTTTTTTTAAGGAATAATAAAGTTAAGCAGGTAAAGGATATAATAATTAAAAATTATATAATTTAAATAAATGTTTAGGTTAAATGACAAATACGGTATTGCTGCGTCACAATATATGTAAATAGTTTCGTTTTATTTTATTGTTTTTTTATGATTTTTTTAAGAATAAAATATTTCTTATTGAGGCCTCTAAATACTTTTCTTCTTTGATAAAATGTATTATACAGGGTATACTATTTTCGATGTTTAGTACAGTGATCTTGAAAACCGCTGCCGCTACAGAGATGGTTAAATGGGAAAAGAACTGTATTTTTTAGTGCTTAGTTTAAATCGCTTTTTATTTCGTTCAAAATAATCATGGCTTAGTGTTTCCAAAAACCGTTTTGTCCACTGTTTTTTCTTCCGTAGCTCAGTTTATATTTGAAACAGAAAAAGAATTTATGGTAACCATAGTCATACACACATGCTTTTATTTAATGGGACACCTTGTATATTATATTTATTTAATTTTAGTATTTTTTATGACATTTAAATTATATTTATAATCATTAAGTTATTAAATAGAGTTTACCTATAGTTTATTCTTTTAAAAATAATAAAAAAACAACCCAAAAAATGTTTTGCATTGTTTAAAAAATTCGGTTGCCATAATCAATTACTATCTATTTTTTCAATTACAAATAAACCAGTTCACCCTCGAGTTCTACCGAGTTTAACCGACATCGCATCTTTAATAATAAAGAAGTTAGTAATAGGGCCGACTTTTTTATTACTTTGTTTATTCATACAAACTTTTTTACATAAAATTAGATCATAAATAAGCCCCCAAATTTTTAAACCGCAATAAGAAAAAATCCAGAATAAATCTTTACTGTATTAAATTAAATATATTATAAAATAAAAGAGAATGGTTCTTGAGCCTTGATATAAATACATTAATAAAGGTAAAGTTCTTTGGGCATATGGCTCATTAATAACTGTAAAAATAAATAAATAAATAATAACCTGTAAGAATTCGGCTATGGTCGATTTTTTAAAAATTACGGAGTCTCCAAAAGAAAAAAATCATCAAGGTGTCTTTCGACCTGAAGCGGCTATGACAAGTCTTAACGAAGACGAAACACGTGTCGCCGTCTTGGTCGGGCCCGGGGTATTCCATTTTCTTTAATTTTTAAATAATGGACCATGGTAGCCAAATGCTTACAGGTTATTATTTATTTATTAATTTTTACAGTTATTAATGAGCCATATGCCCAAAGAACTTTACCTTTTATTAAAGTATTAAATATATTTACCTATTTATTAAAACAAAATATTTTAAATCACCTTTAAAATTAAAAATTGTTTTATTTTAAACGTTTTGAAATGTTAATGCATAAAAGTGGTTTACGTTGAACGCCAAACTGGAAAAATAACTTCTGATAAAGTCGATTTTTCCTGTTTTACAGCAATTCTGTTGAGACGATTTTTCGACTCGTCGAATAAAGAGCGAATTTGCAAGTTGCGATAATCAAAATGACTTTCTGGATATTTATTGTTATGCTTTATACGATAATATACTATTATCGGCGTAAAAATTTTAAGGAATATCTAAAAAGATTGTTGTGGGTTAAGATATTAAGCTATGAAAGTATAACTAAGTGGAACGAGAGTTTTTTGTTTGTAATAATTTTTTAATCGTCTTTTTAACTATTTTTTGGGTTTTTTCCCTGTTCCGTTAATGTTGTACAAGAATTGAAACATGCAGTTTTTGCATTTACCGCAGCTTTT